>JALRMM010000202.1:0-66543 GCA_026122155.1 Zymoseptoria crescenta | reverse complement strand
TACCCTACTATCCGCGCTGTTTATGTCTACCTTACTATCCGCGCTACCTATGTTTAAGGTAGTTTCCGGGAGTATATAACTACCTAATAGCGCTGGACGTAATAGTAAAACGATAGGTAATATATTCTATATTTTTGGACAATTCTATACTTTATGTCGTTTAGGTTATTTCTTTAGGTTAATCCTAAAAATCTATATATTTAACCTAATAAAAATTTTAGTTAACCGTTTTTCTTTAGTTATCCTAAAATTTATAGTAAACCTAGTAAAGCCGTACCTAAATTCCAACTTAGGTTTCTAAAACCTAACCTAGCCTAACTATACTATTATAAGGTCTACCTAACGTCTAATACCTAATATCCTATACCCGATTAGGAATAGATTTCTCTCGGGTTATATAGAGGCTACGTATACGCTAAGCTATACTATATATACCTTCGACTTATACTTAATATATCGCTATTATAGATAGATCTTCCTTTTAGTAGCTTTAGAATTTTATATATTCGGATCTAGACCTTTATATATAACTTCGGTTCGGACCCTTATAGTAATAAGGGTAAGAGTAAGAGTAAGAGTAAGAGTAAGGGTAAGGGTATAAAAAACGTCTACTTTAGTAATAGCTTAAGGCTAGGTACCGCCGATAATACTACTAGACCGACTACTACTAGTATAGATACCTCTATGATCTCTTATAACTAGTACGCGATACGAGCCCTTATAAAAAGCGTAATAAAGAAGCTAGAGAATAAGGAGGAACGAAGGATAATATAGAAGCTTACTAACACCTTTATTTATATATAGATATAAAATTAGCTCCTTAAGAGCGAGTATAATAGCTTCTACTAGTCCTTTAAGAGTAAGAAATAAAAGAGATAATATACTAAGCCGTTACTAGCTCTTTCTTATAGATAGGTAGTATAGTTCTACTTACTAGCTAAACTAGAAGCTAGTAAGGCACTTCTTACTACTAAAGAGGCCGATAAGATAGCTAAGAAGAAGTAGAAAGAGGTAAATATAATAGCGAAGAAGGTAGCTTAATAGATAAGAGCTAAACAATAGTTATAAGCTAAAGCCGATAGGCTCTTAAAGGTAGCGTAAAAGAGGGCTAATAAGGCCTCGTTACTAGAGGTAAAAGAGGCTAATTTGTAGCTAAAAAGTAACCTATAAGCCTCTACTTATATAGTATTACTAGCTAAGCGTCGTAGAAGGAAGGAAGTAGACAAACTAGTGTTAATAGTAGTGTTAAAGGTGTCTTAATAGCCGATGGGGGTTGTCTAGGTAGCCAAATCCTCTTAGCTACTAATATATATAATATTAAGATAGCGACTTCAAGCTATTTAGGACTCGTAGATATAGTTAATACGATAAATTTAAGCTATTAAACACCTTTTCACGACGACTGGTTGTCGTAATATTAACTATTAAAGTAGTGGTAGTGATAGAAGGGTTCTCTAATTGCGACCGTGCACGTGACCGACCGTGCACAGCACCGGCCAGTCTTCTATCCCATGCTGCACACCTTGTCCGCCACGGCCTCTTCCCATCTGAGCTCCCACCCCCACGTCCCATCTGTCCGCCGCCGCCGTCCAACACCTCGATACGAACGACGGCGGCGATTGCCGGCGGAGTTCATCGTTGTTGGTGATGGCGTTCGTATCTGTGGTGGAAGTGACGCTTGTCGCGCAAAGACGGACATCATTTGCCGCTAGCGCGCGCGGATAAAGCTCGAGTTTTATGTGCTTGGGGGTTCACGCATCGTGCAGACAAACGCGATGCGTATGCCGCGCAGCAAAGCATTCACTACTTAGAAGAAGTAGACGAGGATGTACGTATGAAGCGTCGCATTGTGTCAAAGCCCTTGTTGTGGCCGTCCATCATCCGCCACTCTGAGCTGCCAAAATACTCAATCTCTTTCAAAGTCCTGCTGGGGAGAGTCTCATTGGGGATCGGGAACTTGTCGTTCGGCGACTTTGCGCAGCTCGGATGGTCCCGTAGACTTGGTGAAAAACTGCGGCGGAAAGACTCAACCCTCAACGCCGCTACATCATCATTATGAAGGCTACTATGGAGGACGACCCTATGGTAGGCCGCAGCTCCGGGCTCCCAACTCGAGGTGGGCCGAGTACCAGAGTCCCGGAGGAAAGCGTGAAGCAGATCAGGGCACGGATAGCCGAGATAACGCAGGACACAATGGTACGAATTGACAACGTGCTGGGCAACCTGGATATCCTGTCGGAAAGAGAAAGGGAGCAGAGCGAGGAAATGAAGCGCCTGCGTGCCGCGGCGAGACAGAACGGGGAGAATGGGGATGAGCTGAAGCGACTGCGAGAACAGGCAAGTCTGCGTGTTGCGAGGGAACATGAGCGTGAGAGGTTGGAAAGAGTCGAGCGTGAGCAGGTGGTCGAAAATCGAAAAGAGCTGGCAAGATTGCGGCAGTTGCAGACGCACATGGTTCATGCGGACCACCGTGAGGAGTTCCTGCAGCAGCGGATCGAACGAGAGGCCGCGGACATGCTGAGAGCTTTCGAGCGAGGTGGAAAGAGGGCGCCGGCAGCTCAGCAAGGCAATCGTGCGGAGCAGACGAACGAAGGACTCAGACGCGGTCCGCGTGCGGTATCGAATGAGGAGGCGGGTCGGTCGGTGGAGGGTTCTGGACAGCCTTTGATTATTGAAGAAGAGCAAGGGAATGAGATGGAAGGACAAGGTGAGCAGCCGGAGAAGGTGAACAATTAGGAGGATGCCCCTCGGATGGGTACGGGGATTTCGTATGAACCCCGAAAAGCAGCCTGCTGCGGTTGCAGAAGTAGCGGAGCAGCGGCAGGCTTCGCGGATGGGTGCGAGGTCTCGTCGGATCCTCGAGAAGCAGCCTGCTGTAATACATCATCACCTCCTCATTGTACAGTCTTGTAGTGAATCGCGCATCGTACCTTCACGGCCCAGGTCAAAGTGCACCACAGAAAAGTACATCAGATATTAACATTAAGGCGCACACATCGCCGGGGTATATACAAAGCCCGCATTTCAACCTCCCTCAATGCTCCCCATTCATCCTTGAATCTCTTCAACACGACTTCCATCTAATCCATCCTGGCTTGTCATTCTCTACAAGAAGAAGGCGACAATGCCGGCAGCGCCAGCGAAGGCACCGCTGGTGAGGGCAGCGGCGCCACCGGTGTAGACGGCCGGGGCGGATCCAGCGGGCTTGGCGGCACCGGTAGCGGCAGCACCTCCAGCGCCAGCACCGCCAGCAGCGGCACCTCCAGCAGCGGCACCACCAGCAGGCTTGCCAGCAGCGTCGCCGCCAGCGGGCTTGCCACCTGCAGCGGCACCACCGGCACCGGCACCGGCACCAGCTCCAGCACCAGCACCTGGGGCGGTTCCGTTGTTCTTATTGGCGGTCTCGCTGCCCGGGACGTATGGAACAGGGGCAGGGTGGGTGGCGTTACCAGCTGGGTGCGCAGGGTAAGCGCTGGCGGCCGGAGCAGCAGAGGCGTAGGTGGATGGCACAGCAGAGGCGTAGGCTGGCGCAGATGGAGCAGCGTAGGCAGGCGCGGCCTCGTAGGCGGGCGCGACGGCAGCAGAGGCGACGGCAGCAAGGCCGAGGGCGACGATGGAGAACTGCATTTTGATTCTTGGTTGGTGTTGTGGGTAAACGAGTGTGGGTGTGTTCGTGTGTGTATGTGCTTGAACGACTGTGGTGGTGATGGGTGAGGAAAGGAGGAAGGAGGATCAGCAGAGGGATGCGCCTTAATATACCTCAACGTGAATCTCGAAATCACAACATCCATCGTTCGCAGTCAAGTCGTTGGGCGTGGTCTAGTCCAATATTTGCCGCTGAACAACGTGGTCGGCTAACTCAGCCCACCGGTGGTTGTAATTTGGAACAGTGCTAGACTCAAATCCAGAGCCGCACTACACTTTTCCCGCCAGTCAGATGTTATACAAATCGCCATCAGCACGGCACGGACGCAAGCGAACTCCGGGAAGACCGTCGTCCAAACTCAGAGCAGCAGTACAGACTACAGAGACATCTCGTACCGCGGTCGGGTGTAGAACTGGTCTGGAATCTTCAACGGCCGCCGGTACCAGACGTTGGCATCTCCAATTTTGGACATCCAAGCCTTTTCTGAGCGAGATCTCTCCAATGCTTGTCGCTTGGTATGCGCTTCGAGTTGATGAAGTGATGCCGCAGTTAATAAGGAGGCTGATCGAAGACGGAGCGTCGCAATGCTGGAGACAGATCTGCGTGGCAACTCATCGCGATCGCAATGGCGTGCTCAAACAGCGCAGCAGGTTGAAGATCGGCTCGGATTCGAGACAGCGACCATCTATCGTCCAACCAGGGACGAAATCTCCCTCATCGCGAATTCTGCTAAACGAGCGCTGTCTTGCTGGTGGCGGTAGGCCTCACCTGCAGTGCCCACCGTCCGTTCGCCGCTCGCAGCATCTCCGCGCGGGCGATACGTGTATTGCAGCAACGAATCAACGCTGTCCTCATGCTGGGTGAGACTTGCTTCATGCGCTCGTCCATCGGCACAGGAGAGTCGTCAGCGGTAGTGAAGTCGGTTGCTTCGGCTCACCCACATCTAGCCAGGTACCATATGCAGGAATGCGACAACCATCACATTCAGAAGCAAGGCAGCCGCCTGGTATGTTCTCTCTCTGCCATCTTCGAATGTCGTGCCAGTCTGCGGCATACACACTGTGATCTTGCTCGCTGCCGGTAGATTCTGCGGTCCGCCGTCAGGCCGCGACAACCACCACGTTGGATGAAGAGATTCGCAATTCGAGACAGGCGGGGTCCGACTACCATTCTGAGCGGGAATAATCTCGAGGTGGCGTGACGGTCGGTGTTCGTGCGAGCAGAGAAGCGGCTCGTCTTTGCGCTATCTCGAGTGAACGGTCCCGATTGTTGGGGCCTTGAGTTGCTTCTGCGAGGGCATGATGAGAAATACGCGCATGGTGAAGATAGCAACAACAGGTCGAGTAGAACAGGGATGTGATGTGAGCCTGCGGCGACTTGAGCGACGAGAGCGAAAGCGTGGCGATAACTCTACCAAACTTGATCAAGTCACGTTCCGGGCATGTCCAACAGCATCAGACAGGTCTCAACACCCCGTCGCTTGAGTAAGACCACCTCGGCTGTGAGAGGCTGCGTCTGCGACAGAAGATCTATCGATGTCGGGCATAGGCACAGGAGTCACAGGACAGAGGTCGGGTGCCACAGCTTTTTACAAGACTCTGCTGGAACCCGAGCCCGATTTTCAGTATCTCGGCAGCCATCCTCACTGGTTTGACCACTGCCCTTCTCATCCACCGACGAGATGGCGTCCTACCTCGGCAAAGAGCCGCCGGTGGCATGTCTCCATGGTCTTCAAGAAGCACGACCTAGACCTCACAGGCTCACAGCAAGACATCCGATCAGCAATCTCAGAGACACCCTGCCGCCGATCTAGCAGTACCTCCAACAGCTAGCCTCCACCAACCATGTCCGCATCAAACATGGCCCAGCAGAACTCTGTCGATCGTCTGTCTGAGAATGAATACGCTTCAAAGTCTCTGCCTATACGTCTAGGCAACGCCGCCAACATCGCATACGGCGGCTGTGCTCTCGGAGTAGGCGTCAACGCGGCGTATCAGACAGTCAACCCCGGCTACCACATCTATTCAGTCCTCGGACACTATCTTGGTCCGACCCTCTCTGATCGACAGATCTTCTGCAAGATCACCCGGACCAGAGACACGCGAACCTTTGCAACGAGACTGATCGAAGTCAGCCAGAAGTTGGACAATGGAACCATCCGCGGCACCGTGACCTTCCTCGCCGACTTCCAAGTCCAAGAGGCGGCTACATTGCTCGACTTCACTTCCACCCCAGAGGGAGCTTCACATGGTCCGGAACAATGCGCAACGCCAAAGGCAACGGCTGAACGAATGCTGCGAGATGGAAAGGCGACGGCAGAAGTGGTTTCGACGTACGATGAACTCTTCAAGGCCGCTGATCAGTTCCTTGAGATTAGAAGTCCCCCAAGCTCGATGCTCGCAGAGACACTGGGCGGTTTGGTCAGAGGACCTACGAGCCAGGACAAGATATCTCTCACATCAAAGACAACCTCGCAATGGGTGCGAAGTCGTCATCCGTTGCAGACTGAGAGTGATCATCTTGGAGCCTTGGCCTTTTACATGGACGGAGCACTGTCCTTTCTCCCGCTGACGCACTCGAAAATGTCCCTGCTCGATGCTGGTGCATGCTCGTCGCTCGATTTCGCGTTGAGAGTCATGAGCAACAGGGTCGATATGGCGGCATGGAACTTCAAGGAGATGAAGACGATACATGGCAGTGATGGGAGGACGTACAGCGAGGGGCGGCTGTTTGATAGGGATGGGAAGATGGTGGCTGTCATGACACAGCAGAGTATCATGAGGCCGAAGCCGGTCAAGAAGGCTTCATTGTGATTGAGAACGGCAGACAGCTGGCCTAGCGTGAAGACTGAGACTTCCGCAGTTCATCACGTAGTCGATCGACGAACTTGCAACAGCCGCCAAAGAGAGCCATCTCGTATGAACCCTCCCGCGATACCGTCCCAGTCAGCCATCGAGCCACCAGACCGAAGCGTGACGCCTATGCGAACTGCACAGCTGGGACACTCATCGCAAGATCAGTGCTGGCGAATCCCCGGTCCGGCAGCTTCGAGCCTATCCCAAGATATTTCTCCATACCTTCACTGACCCCACCCGCACATGGCGAATATCACAGCAGCCGTCTCCACCTCGTTGTTCACATCTCCAATGTACCCCACCTTGCCCTCCCCAAACGCTGCAAACGCCGTCGGCGTGCGGGACAGATTGCCGACGCGCTCGGGAGCGAACACGAATGACTGAATGCGCGAGTTGTCGGTAGGTAGATACACGGCGTCCGCGTTGTCCACATTCGCCAGATGGACAGCCTTCTGACTGTAGGTGGCTGCGAGTCCGTTGGTACTCAGGTGATGGGCCGCGGCGGGATTGAGCGCGAAGATTGTCCGATGATAGTCGCTGGACTTCTAAGGAAGGTCGAACGAGGTGAAGATGGTCTCGGCGTCGTGTGGGGAAGTACAGCTGGAGAAGGAGTCGGCGAAGATGATCGTGCCGCCTGTCTTGACGAAGCTAGCGGCTTGCTCGAGGAGTCGGGAGGCGCCCTCTTTCGCAAGAGCGGCGTCCATGACGAGAATGGTCGAGGGAGGGTGAGCTGAAGTGCCAGCGAACGCTTCGGTTGCCGCGGCCGGGGTCGTGATGTCCTGCACAGCGGCTTTGGATGCAAGCTGCGCGTGGAAATCGCTGTAGGATGCGTCGAAGAAAGAATGCTCTCGATCTAGGAGCATGAGGGCGACGCGCGGACGGGAGGTATCGGGTGACGGAGCGGACATTTCTGCTTGCTGATCTGGAGGTCTGCAATGGATTGAATGAGCCTTGAAGGGTGGCAGATGCACGTGGGTGGGGGTGTAAGGAGAGTAAGGATCTCGACGAACGGCCGAGACGATGTTGACAAACGGACCGCTGTCTGGGTTTCGTTTGTTGGCTTTGTGCAACATGACAGAGACTTCTCGGGCAAGTCGGAGCAGCTTCGTAGAATATCGTATGGCTTCTAGAGGACATTCACCTGTGTCCCGCTGAACCGCCCTGACGCTGATGGCGGTTGAATTGCCATGTCTGCCATGATCGAATGTGCTGCCATGCCCGAGTGCCGAGGGTCCCGTCGTGCCATCCTTCATCTTCTTCATCATGGATGTCCTCAATACCGCATGACCGGGGCGGAGACAGCTCCGAGCGCTTCCAGGTGGGTGGGCATCAACAGACCATGTCGAGTTTGATGACTTGCAGGTTGATCCGATGTGTCTCTTCGCTGTTCTGCCAAGTACTGCGGACTGATGAAATCAATTCACCTCTGCCATTTCTCGCGGAGAGTCCTTTCCTGAGGCATTCCGTCGACGGCCAGCACGTTGAGTTTACCATGTCAATCCCGCTCGTCGCGCTCATGAGCTCGACTATTCATGACCCTCCTTGATGTGCGTGTCCCGGATCAAGTCACATCATCACGCCTGTACCTTCAAGACATCTGTCGACCTCTGTACGGTAGCAGCGTAGCTATGCTCTCACATTCATGCAGGTGACGATTGTCTCGGCAGAGGAATGTCACCTGCGGCAACCGCAAGCTAGCATACATCAGCCGCTTCCACCCTCCAAGCCTTGGCCGGGACCAACTTTCATCCCTTCTTCAGCAACACATCATGGCTCAATTATCTCCCCATAAACGCATCATCCTCTGTGCAGACGGAACCTGGCTTGCCTCGGATTTGGGCGACAAATCCGTGCCTTCAAACGTGGCCAAATTGGCTCGAGCCATTTCACCAAACGGACTGGACGAGCAAGGGAGGATCATCAAGCAAATCGTCTCTTATCATTCGGGTGTTGGCAGTGGTGATCTCCCATTCCAAAAGGCCATCGTAGGCGGCATAGGATGGGGCCTCGACGCCGATGTCACCCAGATCTACGACTTCATTGCCAACAACTATCAACCGGGAGATGAATTGTTCTTCTTCGGCTATTCCCGAGGTGCCTTCACCGTACGTTCAGCTGCTGGACTGGTGTCAAACATCGGCGTCCTTTCCAGTACCAACATGTCCCACTTCCCTGAGATGTGGAGAGCCTACCGCAGGAACACTGGCGGCCGCTCGTTCAAGGAATCGTCGTGGTATCGTGAGAACAAGGACAGACTTTGTTTGAAGACGCCGAGAATCAAGGTGGTCGGTGTTTGGGAGACCGTCGGAGCGTTGGTACGCACGCCGTCTTGTCGGTATGCCGACACAGCTAACATGACCAGGGTATCCCAGAATGGCCTGTTGTACACTGGCTTTCCAGCGTTGGAATTTCCCTCAACAAACAATATGCCTTTCACGACACAAAAATATCGAGCAGTGAGTCCACTCTTTTGAGCGGTCTACAGGATACTGAACGACAACCGCAGACGTCGACTATGCATTCCAAGCATTGGCCATCGACGAGAAACGGTTGACGTTCCCACCCACCCTCTGGCATGGAACTCACGATGCTCCGGCTATCAAACTGGAGCAGTGCTGGTTTCCAGGAGTTCACAGCAATGTAGGAGGTCAGGCAGATCATCCTCGATCGGTCGGAGACAACGGAGAAATTGGTTACAACACATTTGCATGGATGGTGAGTCTTCTGAAGATAACATGCGAACAGTACTGACTCCAGCCAGGCGGACAATGTCTCTCAAATGCTCACTTTCGAAAAGTCGGCCATCGATGCTTTGATCGAAGAGCACCGCCAAGCCCTTGCCTCAATTCGTGTCGACCACGGTTGGGGTTGCGGCAATATTGTTGACAACTTCAGCGGCATCACCGGTCTACTATTCCGCCTGCTTGGAGAGCGCGTTCGCACACCTGGTGGCTACGAACAGGATCCAGGTGACGGCACAAGGGGTATGACAGAAGAGAGCTTCCACCCGATGGTGCGTATCCGCAAGGAAAACGTTCCAAGATGGCAGCCTCCTGCTCTGAAAGGATTCGAACTTGTGACGCCAAAGGGCGAGGGCAAGTCATGGCAGTGGGTGAAGAAGAGTGCGCAGGCGCTGCCTGAATACACTCTGCTGCCGAGCAAGAAGATGAGTGTCTCTTCCCAGGACAAGGACGGAGTTGCAAATTACACCACCATCGATAGCATGTCGAGGACGCTGTGTCCTCCAGCGACTCTAGTGGAATTGGACGTGAATGGCATTGAACAAGCTACAAATGGCACATCTTGACGTGTGCATGGGGTATGAGTGAAGGGAGGACATTCTTGAACGACAGTCGAAACCCTGAGGACAGCATCACAGAACAGCATCACAGAACAGCATAACAGAACAGCATCACAGAACAGATGAATCACGAGCGAGACAGTCGATGCATGCAAAGTCTCAATGTACATTGTATGTAAATTATATTCAGCCCTGCAGAGCCCTCCAAATATCAAAAGGCCCGCTGACTCGCACAGTTGTCTTCTCAAGACCTGTGCATGATGAAAAATCCAAACGAAAACCCGTCGAAGAACATGAAAGTCCATCAAGGATCGACCACTTCCATGGTCATAGTTGATAATCCCAATTGTTGTTTTTTCTCCTCAGCCACGCTGTTTGAGGTCACAGAATCCTCAAAGGGCGTTGTACGCAGCCTCGAGCTTGGCCTCAATCACATCGAGCGCACGCTTGGCAAGGTCACACTCGCCATCGGGAGCGGTGCAGGCCTCCGCCTCACGCTTGGTGACCTCGTCATCCTCGTCAATAGCAGCGAGGGTCTCTGCGTAGAGGGCTTCGTCGCGGGCCTTGATCTCGTGAAAAGCCTTGTATGCGTTGCGGATGGCCGTGCACTCACCATCTTCAGCCTCGCAAACCTCATTCTTGAGGTCCACGTGCTCGTCACGCTTTCCGCAAGCAGCGCCACGGGCACCGCACCAGCCGACCATGCCGTTACCACGGCGCTTGGCCTCGGCGAGAGCATCGGCGTTGGCCTCAGCCTCACGCTTGACCTTGCCGCAGGGGCTTCCAGTGGCGCCGCACCAGCCGACTCGGCCGTTGCCACGGCTCTTGCGCTTGGACTTCTTCTTCTTCCTCCGCTTGGGGTCCGGGTTGGCGTCACGGGTTTCGATGCTGTCGGTCTCGTCGACTTCCTCGGCGTCGATGCTGTCGTCGGTCTCTTCAGTGTCAACCGCGAAAAGGTCGCGCTTGCCGCATGGAGAACCAGTGGCACCACACCAGCCGACACGGCCGTTGCCACGGCGTTTGGCCTCGGCATCGGGATCAGCCTCACGAGCGTAGACATCGTGAATGGCCTCCTCGACAGAAGTGCCAACTTCGATGATGTCGCGCTTGGCTTTGCCGCAGGGAGAGCCAGTGGCACCACACCAGCCGACTCGGCCATTACCGCGGCGTTTGGGGTCAGCCTCGGGAACGGCAAAGGCCTCAGCAATGGCATCTGCAGTACGCTTGACGCGACCACATGCAGCGCCAGTGGCACCGCACCAGCCGACTCGACCATTGCCGCGGCGTTTGGGATCGGCCTCAGCTTCACGCTTGACTTTGCCGCAGGCTGCTCCGGTGGCGCCGCACCATCCGACTCTGCCATTGCCACGTTGTTTGGCTTCGGGATCAGCGACAGCGATGGCTTGGGTCAAGGTCGCGGCCACCAAGACCATGGTGGAGATGGCGATCTTCATCTTGGCGGTGGTTGCTGTTGTGTTGGGAGAGTTTGAGTTGTTGTATGATATAGTACGAGTCCGGTGATGTGGACTGCGTATCTTGAGGGGGGAGAGTTGATTGTAGAACGAGTGTGGAGGGTGAGGAGAGAGAAGACTTGCAAACAGTGCGAAGAAGAGGCATATATAGGTGGCACCGCGAGGCACGAAGGCCTTGCTGACCCCGATGTGGTGTTGAATAGAGATTTTGAATAAAGGACAAATGACCGTGGTTGGCTGCCACGGGTTGATTGATGGATGTGAACTGACCAACGGGTCAATAAGAAAATGGAGTCGTCAATAGGAAACGCCCAAATAAGGGTGGAGCACGACAATGAATGATGAAGAGTCATCAGGCCGAGCGGGAAGAACTCGGTCCACCTTTGGAGCAGTCAGTAATTGCGGGTGGTGAGCTCAGGTCTTGCAGTGTCTATGTGTTGACACAGACGAAACTGGGCTCAGATTGAGGCAGCATCGGCATCAAGTCTGGAGCATCTCTGTCAGCTCCAGAAAGGCAGACTGCAGACGACGTGATTGTCAATGGAAACCCACTGTGGCCAATTCGCTGCCTCGGAGTCTTGATGCCTCTTGGAATACCCTTTGCTCCGGATGACGCGCACCACACGAACACCTCAGACCCGTATGAGTGGACACAATGAAGTGTGTCAAATGCTCATCTCGTGGTGGAGCGCCTCGTGGTCGACGTGAAAGATGTCGTCTGTTTTTGGGTCTGAATAAGAAATCTGCCATTCAGACCCGATTGTGGTTAGTTTGATCGAGTTTGACTGCTGACTTCCCACCTCGCTGCTCCTGATGACTGCACATGAGACCGTGAAGAGGTTCTCTCTTCGCGTGCCTTGCCGGTCTTGCCGACAATCGAATTTGTCGCAAGTCTCCCCAGCGCCGCAGTCATGGACGAATGCTGGCTTCTGCATAGCGCCCGTCATAGCGGATGACATGCAAATCCATCACTAAAGCCCGACATCACCATGCTTCTTTGCCGGAGATCCACGCAGATCGAGAGCTGCTGCCGTGGATTGCTGCGCAATCGAAAATCGTGTCTGTTCGCTCGGTCGGGCTCATGACCAAGGCCCACTCCTGCTTCATGACTGTACGTGTGGAAGTCGAAGTCTTCGTCTCTGAACTGGGTGTCATGCATGATGGTGATCGTGCCCGATGGCGATGGGAGTGGATATGGGACATAGCGACGAGGGCAGGGGAGGGGATATGATGGAGGATGAAGTCCATCTTCCGGGCCAAGCCTTCAAGTTCCGGGATAGCCCGCCGCGAGCTCTTCCGCGCTCCGATCAGCCGATAACATGCGGCGCTTCAAAGTCAAACCTTGAGATCTTTCAGCTGCGAAGTTGCTCTGCGCGATAGACTGCTCTGCTCAACACTCGACCTGTCCCTCCGTCCCTCCACATCCATCATGTTCTCTCGACGGGCTGTCCAGGTACGATTGGTCCCTCCCGAAACGCTCCACCGCGCCCTCCAACTGACCAGCTCCGCCCCGCGCAGGCCCTTCGCAGCAATGCTGTCCCCACCCCGTCAGTCGCCGCGAGGTGTACGTCCCGATAGCCCACCAACCCCCGACCGCCTCGACGACATGATCTGACCCTCTCCTAGCATACGCGACCGTCCAGACCGACATCTTCAAGCCCACCAAGTTCGGCGGCAAATACACCGTGACCCTCATTCCCGGTACGCTGCGCGTCTGCCCAAAAGAAAGCAGCACTCCCGTATGATAAGACAATGCAAAGAGCGAGTACTGAGACATGAGGACGACACAGGCGACGGTATCGGTGCCGAGGTCTCCGAGTCGGTCAAGACCATCTTCAAGGCCGACAACGTGCCCATCGAGTGGGAGCAGGTCGATGTGTCCGGCATGGAGCAGGGCGGCAAGCACTCCGAAGAGCTCTTCCGCGAGTCCATCTCCTCGCTCAAGCGCAACAAGCTCGGCCTCAAGGGCATCCTCCACACCCCCGTCCACCGATCCGGCCACCAGTCCTTCAACGTTGCTCTCCGACAAGAGCTCGACATCTACGCTTCCATCGTCCTGATCAAGAACATCCCCGGATACGAGACGCGCCACAAGAACGTCGACCTGTGCATCATCCGTGAGAACACCGAGGGAGAGTACTCTGGTCTGGAGCACCAGTCCGTCCCTGGCGTCGTCGAGTCCCTCAAGATCATCACCCGTGCCAAGAGCGAGCGCATCGCCAAGTTCGCTTTCAGCTTCGCCCTGGCCAACAACCGTCGCAAGGTCACTTGCATCCACAAGGCCAACATCATGAAGCTTGCTGATGGTCTCTTCCGCAACACCGTCCGCAAGGTCGGCGAGGAGTACCCAACCATCGAGACCAACGACATGATTGTCGACAACGCCAGCATGCAGTGCGTCAGCCGACCCCAGCAATTCGACGTCATGGTCATGCCCAACTTGTACGGAGGCATTCTCTCCAACATTGGCGCCGGTCTCGTCGGTGGCCCAGGTATCGTTCCGGGCTGCAACATGGGTCGTGAAGTCGCCGTGTTCGAGCCGGGTTGCCGCCACGTCGGCCTGGACATCCAGGGTAAGGATCAGGCCAACCCTACCGCTTTGATCCTCTCCGGAAGCATGATGCTCAGGCATTTGGGACTCGATGACCACGCCAACCGCATCTCCAAGGCCGTCTACGACGTTATTGCTGAGGGCAAGACTCGAACACGAGATATGGGTGGTGAGGCATCCACACACCAGTTCACTCGTGCCGTCTTGGACCACATGGAGGCTTCTGGTTGAGAGGAATGATTGTGAGACTGGATACAATAGCGAGCTGGGGGAGAACGAGGCGTGATTGATGCGAAGTCTCCTCAGCCCTTCACTTCCTGAGACTGTCCTGCGTTGGTTACGCCGGTTGATTTGTCTGATTCGATGCATAGCCTCGATGCCTGAGAGATTTGCTACCTTCATGTAGATAGACGTCTGTATATTCATGGACTTTGCGGAATGCCCAAAGATTGTCCTGATTCAAACTCACACAGTATACTCACAGCATCGCCTTCCACCCTCCCTCCTGCACGCGCTCCACCTCCAAGAAGTTCAACATCTGTCCTAGGTGGTCCACGCCCCAGAAACCCTCCTTCTCACCCTTCTCATTCGTCGCCACAAACCACGGCAGTCCAAACGCTCCGTCCTTCCATGCCAGCTGGGTGTTGTTCTTCATCTTCTCCTTCGTCTCCTCTTTCTTCGTCTCCTCTTCCACAATCTTCTTCGCATTGTCCTGTCCAAACACCGCTGCCAGCGCCTCGATGATGGTCTCGGGCTTACTGATTGGCTTGCCCTTGCCCCAGAACGCAGCGTACAGAGCGTCTATGGATGCGACCAGCTTGTCCGGGTAAGCGGACTCGATGTAGCACAATGCGCGCTGGGCGGTGACGGTGGATTGAGGGAACGGGTTGGGCATGCCTACGCTGGGCACCTTGAAGAGTTTCGTCCAGCGTTCGCGCTCGACGTTGATCCAGTTGTCTTTGTTCTTGATCTTGAAGGGAGGGGTGTTGCCGGCCTGCTGCATGATGCCCGTGAGAAAGATGGGGACGTAGGTCAGCTCGACGTCTTTGAAGGCTGAAGAAGTCTACAGACGGTCAGTGAGTACACGCTACGTTTTCGACTTCATTGCTGCTAGCAAGGTCTCGCTACGGAATGTGCAACAACGTGGGAAGCGTGTGTGCTGTGTAGTTTTAGTGCAAAAAGCGAATGCATACCCTGGTAATGTGGTACGCAATGTACGCAAACGGACTGACAATGTCCACGTAGAGAGTCGCTTTCTTCACCATCTTGAATATGTCTCGCGAGGTAGTGCTGTTACTGCAGGATCGCGACAGAGTCGTCAATGTGTTCGTGGTTCACTGATACTGTTCGCTGGTCAGAACCGAGGCAGAGATCGGACTTGAGACGGAAATATGGATCAAGGGTCTTGTGAAGGTACCTTGGTAGCTCTCACAGACAGCCGTGTCTATCACCGCAGCATATCCTCGCACGGAATAGATGGCGATGGTCTTTGCGTGTAAATACAATCGATGATGCGAGAACTGCAGTCGACGTCAGCCGTAGCAGACGTTTGCCGACGAATTCCCTACTAAGCCTCCCTCTCCCTTGTCCTCTCCGAATTCGTCGTCAACATCAATCATGAATCATACTTCATCGCGATGTCGCTCCATCACGGTATCGCGAGACTGTGCCAGTACGGTGCAACGCCATGCATCAACATGTCTCCGAACCTACACATTTGCTTCCTCCGTCTGCCCGCATGCAATTCAGAAGTCAAGAGCACTATCCTCAACCCTTCAGATACTTCTCCGTGTCGTCTCTCGCGAAGGAAAATGGACCTTTTGCCATGTCTGGGCTTCTGGGACTCATGGGTAGTGCAAACAGGTCGTCCTCATCTCCCTCCTCCTGATCAACGCCCGCATCATGCGCACTACTCGCGAATGCATCCAAGGAACCCATTCCGATCTGTTGACGTTGTTGCGCCGCGAACGAGTCTGGTGGCGATTGGGCGACGATTCTGCGAGGAGGTGCAGGTTGCGTGGCTGCTTGCGACTGTGTCGTCGATTGTGGAGCTTTCGCAGCAGGTGTGGAAGCCGCAGGAGGCATGCCTTTCAGAGTCGCGAAACTGCTGAAGGATCCGAATGCTACGTCCGAGCCTTCGGGGCTGAGAGGATTGTACGCCGCTGCAAGTTGCACGTTATGATCTTCGTCTGTACTTCGTGATGATGCGGTCAACTCTTTCTCACTCGTGCCCAACTTCAAGCCTTTCAGCTTGTCCATCAGTCTTCCTCCGCCGGGAGTCTTTGGACTCGTTGGACTTGCCATTCCGCTCGACCCTACCTGTGTCTGTGCCGTATCAAGACTGATGCCCGCTGGCTTCGCTAGCACGCCGAAGTTTGCCTCGATCCACTCCTTCTCCGCCACTGCTATTTCCAACCCTACACCCTCTTCATTGACTGCCGCCTCCCGTGCAATTTCGTCACCCAAGACTTGTAGCCGCTTCTTCGCCCATATCGTGTGCAGAACTCCCTTCTTTCCGGCTTGTCGCGCCGTCGCGCCCAATTCAGGCTGGAAGATGGCAGGTAGCGGGTTCGTTCGCCAGTTGACTTCCGGACCTTTGCGCAGCTTGACGGCGGTAGGGATGGAGACACCGGGTCCAAGCAGGAAGTAAAGCCGGTTGATCGGAGCGTCCACCTCTCCAGCTACGGGAGATGCATGTTCCCTCGCCGGCAGAACCGTACGCTTGCCACGCCAGCTGATCTCCCAATCATCGCTTATCTTGGCTGTAGTCGCATCTTCCTCCCATTCGACCATGAGAATCTTGGTCCCATCATTACCGCGACCCGGTTCGAATTCGAAGCGCGCGAGGGCGTTGCCGCTGGACAGAGAGGGCGATTCGACGTCGTCGCGGGGAGAGGGAGATGTCGATGCAGGGTCAAAGGCGGTGTTGACATGTTGCAAAGAGGAGTGGGCAGTGGTGGTCATGATTTCGAGAGCGAGGCGTTTCCCGCGCGAGCCGTTGGTGCGAAACTGCGAATGTGGTTCGGAGATCGGCGAGCAAAGTCAAGTGAAGTGAAGTACGACGGTCTGGCGTGGAGATGGTCATGGTGGAATCGGACAGCGGTAGGCAGAACGTGACCAGCAAGCACATTGCCGGACAGACAGACCAACAACACCGCTCCGGCTGATCTGCTGTCACGCACGCACGCACTCACTCAGACCGACCGTCTTTCGAGGACAATGCGTGTCTCGTCCGGTCTTACTGATCCGTGCTAGGCCCGATACGATGTCTGCTTTTAGCTCCGGTTCCTTCAGACTTTTCCTCCGACACAATCTATCATTCTTTCTGCATACGGCATCTCAGCGGACGCGCAGACATCGCCGCGGGGAACTGGCGTGAATCGATGGCTGACAGCCGTGGCCAGACTTCAAGTCCACCACGGCCAGCACGAAGACCAAGACCATGACCATCTCGATCATGGAATTGAATCACGCGGCGAAAGGACCAACTCATGAATTGATGAGCACAGTGGGACACCTGGTTGATCTGAATCTTTCATTCGGTTGTCCTTTCCATCCATCAAGTGGGTATAAATCCTAAAAATCTCTGATTGCCTCAAGCTCAAGCATCAGAATCCTGAGAGCTGCACTAGATCAGGCCTGATCGTGAGCATTGAGTTGAGTATCCTTCCTCCAGCCTCCTGTCAAAGAGCCTTCATTCCTTCAAATCAACAGGAACTCCCATCCTTTCCCTGCCATCACCTCCCTCCATCCGACCACGGGTGCTCCCAAACCACTCCCCAACACATCATCATTGACCGCCCATACATCGCTCAGCAGCTCTCGAATCCTGCCCAGACTGCCAAACGCTGCCGCGTCACCCAGCCGCTCGCACCTCTCCTCAAGCATACCACGGAACGGCGAGGCTCTGGTCGAGCTTGCGCCAGCGATCAGCAACGGCCAGGCCAAGCTCCGGTCAAAGCCCTCGGTGCCGGCTGGGATGAAGTTCATCAACTCGGAGAATTGGCTGATGAGGTGGCACATGCTTGGCTGAGTAGGCGAGTAACCCGGTACCAACGTACAGAGGTAGATTCTCGCAGCCACGCGGAACACGGCCGTGAGGTTCGTCGTCAACTGCTTCGGCCGAATCGCGCCGGTTGTCGAGAAGCAGCTTTGCACCACGCCAGAGGAGGACAGTTCGGTCTCACCAATGGCATTGGCCAACGTCTCGACGTACTTGCACAGCACCACTTCATCCAAGCCAAAGTCTCGCTGGACGTCCAAGCAAGCGATCTCTGCAATCAGGAACATGATCTTGTCGTCGCAACCCATCAATTCCGCAAGTCCGAGGGATCCATTCGACATGTTCATTTCGCGGTAAGTGTCCGCAAAAGTGGGCTGTCGACCGAGGATGGTGGAGCCGAGAATGTCGATCCAGGAGGTGAGGGTCATGTTGAAAGATGGCTGTTGGCGTTGTTCTTGCGGAAGGAGAACAGATGTGGGAAGCTCAAGACGGTTCACCAGAGAGGTTGCCGCGGAGAAGTGTTGGTGCCAGGGGATATCTGGAAGGGCATCGTCGGCGCGGCCCACCGAGCATTGGAAGAATATCATGCCGAGCGTCGCTTCGAGGATCTGTGCGTGGTTGGTGTCGGCTCCCAAAGCTTCGCAGAGCTCCGAGACGGCCGCGTAGCGATGGCGGACGACATCGTTGTCGAGCTGTTCACTGTTGGACGGCGAAGACGAGAAAGAGGTCTCGGTGTCTTTCATATGTGTGGCGGCGATGCTGAGGCAGCAGTGCAGGTATGCGCGGTTGGACTCCAGAGCAGGGAGAATTACGTCCTCACGCGCGGAGCCGTGTTGGTTGGCGTCGAGGATCGGGAAGATGAGTTTCAAAACTTTGTCGAAGAAATGGTTGAGGAGGTATTTGTCGCCCTCGTCGACGTTGATGACGGTCTCGCGGTTGGGCGTCAACGGCCCGTGAGGGAACTCGAAGAAGTTGAAGTCGACAGCTTCTTCGGCGAACTCTTCCGAAGTCGACTCGAAATGTTCCTGCTGAATCCAGCTGTCGGCTGGGTAGGCTGGGGTTCCGTCCGACGGCGGAGGCGGTTGAAAGGTGCTGAATGTTGAGATTGTGGAGTCTCGTCGTGTGGGAATGTTGTTGACGAAGACTTCTCGTTCGGTCTTGATGTCCACCTCGTAGGGCGAGAACATTGGGTATTGAGAGTGGTGCGTGATGTATGGTTGTGGGGGCGGCGGCATGGAAAAGTAGCCGTTGTCGGTGGTGTATGTGAAGTCGTAGTCAACGGAGTATGGCGATCCTTCCGAGGGACATTGCGAAGGAGGAAAAGCTTCGGCGAAGGGAGCTTCTGCGGAATTGGGAACCGAATGTGTAAGTGGAGGCGGCGAGCTGGTGCTAAGGTGGCGTTGACGTTGCGATTGTTGATGCGATTGTTGTTGTTGCTGCTGCGGCGTTTTCTTGGAGAGTTGGGTTTTCTTGATCACATTCTTGATGTGCTCCTTTTGATTCCGTCGTTGCTCGCCGTTGCTCCACCACAGAGGTCGCTTGTAGTCGCATCGCAGTCCCAAATGTGTGCATGCCTTGCAAGCCGGTTTTCCTTCTTCACACTTCTTTCTTCGCAATCGGCAGGTAAAGCAACCTGGAACGAAGTCAGCGTTGAACCGGCAACGATGATCGCATTCTTCCAATGGAGACGAAGATTGGATCATTTGATGAATCAATGCCTCAACTCACCTGATCGCGAACGACGGTGCATCTTCGCCGCAGCAGCTTTCGCTTCGGATGCAGCATTCTTGGTAGCGGCCATCTTGGAAGATGGCTTCGCAAAGGTCGAGGACGGGTTAGAGGAAGACATGTGCAAGTATATGTACAAGCAACTGCAGGGCAATGACCGGCAAGCCGAGCAGGGGAAAAAGCAGCAAGAATTAGCGTTTCGATTAAACGACAAGGTACAGAATAGCCTGGCCAGCGGGCTTGGGTTGAAAGGAAGGGAAGGTAAAGGACGAAAGCAAACAAAATGCAAGCAAATTAATCGATCAACGACTGCTGAGTTGGT
Organism: Zymoseptoria crescenta; assembly: GCA_026122155.1. Lineage (NCBI taxonomy): Eukaryota > Fungi > Ascomycota > Dothideomycetes > Mycosphaerellales > Mycosphaerellaceae > Zymoseptoria > Zymoseptoria crescenta. Next base: position 46,665 of record JALRMM010000202.1, on the reverse strand, counting down.
GGAGGGAGTCGGCGACGACCTGCCTTATACCTACGAGGTGAGATGGAAAGCAAGCTAATTGTGCCGCATTCTATTCTTAGAGAGGGAACCGCGATGGAGAATTGTGGACTAATTGGGGAGGTCTGGAGTGGAGGGAAGGATGCAGCCTGCAGTAGAACATGCAGAGCAATGCAGGTTACTATTGGATAGTTGTGCCACGGTGGCTGCAGATCGGTCGAGTGCAGCGGCCCGCATTTGATGGTGGGCTCTATTCTTGCGTGCCGTCCATTCGATCACCCGACTGGGCCAACGATGCAATCTGCGGCCAGACCTTTAATCGATAGCCTCGAGGGCTCAAGCCAAAAGAAAGATCGCTGAGCCGCATCCTCAGAATGCCCCGCTACGTCGGCAGTCGACAGAGACACGGGAGATTGAATCTGCTTGAATGATTGGCCCCTTGACCTCGAGCTATCATTCCGATCATGTCACCAGGGACACATTGGCTGGAGGAAATTCTCCGACAGCGCTGTCATTGGCAGAGCTTCGGAGGGGGACGATATCTGCCACTTTGTCGATCGCGTCGTGGCTCCCCAGTCGATTGTATCCACCGCACTGTTCAGATCTTGACCGCAACTCTGCGTTGCCCGGTCGGGCAGACATCAAAGTCAACCGCGATGCACAGAGATGATGGGTACGTGCAGTAGCGCACACAGGGAAGGCTCAAAGCGGGACCGTCGGCAGCACGAATGCTCCGAGATGCCCATGCGCTTTCTGCAAGCACTCTACGGGTCTGCATGCACGGTCGCACCATGCTGCTGCAGGACCGCGAGAACAGAGAGACGACGAGGGAAGATGCATGCGTGTAAGAGAGATGATCGTCTGACCTGCTTTGTGAGATGCTGATGTTCAGTCCTCCACTCTGAGCATTGGAAGTTTGGACCTGCGTCGACAATATGTGATGGTATGGAGATTCCCAGCGGTGGCGTTGGCGCTGTGCTCTGGACTGGTCCCATATCGTCCTGTCGTGTGCACTTCCTCCCAACCACGAGTGCTGCGCATTGCTCACCGGGTGGGTTGGGATCAAAATGATCCATGCTTGCTCGTGACGAGGTAGACGACGATATGACGGGCGGCCCTCGATGAGATCGGCCAGAGTCGGTTCGAGATGAATGGCTGGCAGAGGACGAGGGCTAAATGCGGAGAGTACCCTGGAGATGAGGGAGCATGAGAGAATCTCACCGATAGTCGCTGTCAGATACGGATCGGGGTGTGATGGAGCCGTGAGAGGTGGAGGGAGTCACAGGCGTGGGTGGAACTCCGCAAAGGACAGGCGCCGTATGGATGTGACGTCTCTGCGAGCGTGCAGCAAGCTCGACGCTAGTCCGGCATTAGAGTGTGATCAAGCTGGGCTGCGTGGGCGAATCAACGGCCCCCACGCGGAGGAAATGCTTCTGTGTTCACTCTTCACAATCATCCCCCACACGTTAGTTGGTGAGATACAGTCGACAGCGGCTTCCCTGTCCCCCTGTGCCCTTGTTCATGACCGTACACAGTGATGTGATGAGACATATCTTCCGCCCGAACACGGGTGGTACTCCGTCACCGCATTGCATCTGTCTGTCTGTATCAGAGGCGGACAGTCATCTCGCGTGGCCTCCCGGAAAGATATTGAATGCGTCGTCGAGCTCACGTCTCGACACATATGAGCGAGTCCCTCCCGACCTCTCATCACAGTCTCATTCATCTCGATTCTCGTCGACGTGGCAGTACGCATGGATCATCGTCTTACCTGCTCAATCCAGCGTGCTTTCAGGCCTGACAACGCCCAGCCCGTCTTTCCCCTCCTCAACGACGACCAAGATTTAGCCGAACTTGCCATCTTTCGGCCAGCGATTGGATACCGACAGGAGGGAACAATGATTGCACGACTTTTCAGATTTCCCCGACTCTGTGCCGTCCTTCCCAGTTCTGCTGCTGGCCTGGCCTGCACCGCGGGCCCGCTCGCTTTGGTTCTGCCATGCGTGCTTGTGTCCATGAGTCGAGTCGGTCAGTCGGGCTCGTGGAACAGGGCTCGTCTTTCGGTGGGACGCTGTGCTGCTTGGGATGGGCGATGTTTCCTGCAAATAACAATGCCACCCTGGAAAGCATACTCTAGACTAGACCCATCAACTCGTCCGAGACATCCGACCTGTCATGTCAACGGCTATTGATGGCGATCTTGCGTGGACATCCCCTCGCAATAGTCCCGCACAATATTAACAACCTTTATCGTGCGCGACAATCTGTTGGCACAATGGCAGCGAATTGTCCATCTAGAATCGGGACCCTGTGACCTGTGCTGCGACCGTCTTCTCGACGGGGAGATCATGTGCCGTGGCGCACAAGCACTGACATGGCACGACGCCGTTCTCGTGGCAGTCGCGCTGCGGACCTGGCTGGGCTGGGACTCCCTGTGCGACCGAGAGCGGGGACTTTTTCAGTGCACAGTCCCTTGCGCGACGACCTGCAATGCAAGCACTTTGGAAGCGGGGCGACGACGCGGGTGTCGCGTTGCATCGAGTTCGCTGTCGTGTTCAAGTGCTTGCATGGTCTTTTCGTACAGGTCACATTCTGATTGACTGCGCTGAATGCGGAAAGGACTGTGAGATGGAGGATGCAGATCTCACAGCACAAGATCCAACGAGGGAACAGGTCCGGACTGGAGATCCGCATCGACCCGAAGCGAGCCTGGGGAGCCTCCTCTGGCGTGATCCCGTTCACGCGATCGCCTGGACGATCTTGAACTTTGCTGAGAGTTCGAGCCTTGACCTTCATTCAGCCTTGATGGGTCGACGGGAAGATCACTCGAAGGCATCCCAAGATAGACGGTCAATTAACCTAGATTCTCCCGCCGTCCCGCCGCTCGATGGGTATAATTAGCCAACTCCAGCGATGTCGAATCAGGAAGGAGCGACTGGGATGTATCGACTTGAGCAAGTCGAACCACAGCCACTTATCGGCGGCCCACTACCGCCCGGACCCTACCGTTCACACGAGCGGAGGCTTGTGACCAGGACGTGCAGGGTTCGTTTGACCAAAGAGCTCCCGAGTCAGGCATGTCTGGCCGCGCGATGCTCCCGAACCCATTGGCCGCCTGCACTGTGACCTGCAGCAAGCAGCAGCGGCGGGCAGCGTTGTGATGGATGCGAACGGGCGAGGGTCGAGGCGAGTGGGAGAGACTTGTCACCGGGATGGCACACTGCAGAAGCGCTTCGTCAGGGCAGGTATAGAAGAACGCTGCATGTCGCCCTCTCGCGCGTGGGTGACCGCCTCAACACTGCTGCCCTTTCCCGTCGAACCTCTGCTTCTGCTATTGCTGCGTTCGATGACTTGCTACTGCGATTAGAGACCGGAAATGACACACTGGCGACGGTGGCACTACAATCGTTGATATCTATCAGCAAGCAAAAATCTCTCGATCTTGCCCTCTTACCGCCCACGTGATGCAGGCCATCACTTCGTTGCCGTCCGAGGCAGGAGCAGGCGTGGCTCGACGAGACAGTCGCAAGGCTTCTTCCGCCGCATTCGATTCCCGGCCGATCTCCATGTTGTCCGAAGCGACCGAGATCTTCGACACCGACTTCGAGGACGACAGCGACTACCAACGGTCTGGGAGCTTCGAATCGGTACGTTGGTACATGCTCTACCCTGATCAAGGACTATGCCAAGCTAATACCCTCACAGTATGATAGCCGAAGGAGATCGCAAACGACCATCTCGTCCTTCGACGAAGCGACTACTCCCGTCTCTCATAACAGCCGCACCCGTAATCAGCTCAATCTCCGCATCCAGCCAGTAGAGGGACCCAAGGGACCTCACCTGTTTCGAGCCTCTCAGGCCTCCGCCGAGCTCGACTACTTCGACTATGCATTGCAAATGTCTCCCGTCTTGCCCAAGGAGGAGCCTCCACGAACCGTCACAGCACACTCAGATGACACCGTAGTGACACCGGTCAGCCAGCAACGCCCAACGCTGTCCCTCGACTCCGCTTTGTGCCACCCGGAGGCAGATCCGTATGCTCATATCCGGTCGTGGTCTCCCAATCAAGTGATCGATTGGATGTACCAGTCTGATATGGATGCATCGGTCATGGAGTGTTTCGAGACTCACGACATCAACGGAGCTGTTCTTCTCGACCTGGACTTTGACGATCTCAAGGAACTCGGCATTCAATCCTTCGGCAAGCGGCACAGCCTGTGGAACGCCATCTGTCTGCTGCGAGGGGAAGATGGCATGCCCAGCCCGACAAAGACTCCCTTCCAGGACATTAGCCGTCCGTGCACATCCAACACCAACCAGTGCGCGACGCCCATTGATGAAGGCTCTCGATCGGTGACTCCATCCGGTCGGAAACGACGAGGTCGGAAAGCACCGAGAACAAGCGAGGTCATCACGCCCGCCGAGTCAGTCTCCATCGTTGCCATCGAGCAACTTCTCCCAAAACCACACAAGTGCGCCAAGGGAGAGCGATGTGCGAAGTGGAGGAAGCAGCAGCGTGAACTGCAGCAGCTTCATGATGAACATGGCATAGGAAGATTTCCAGTCAGCCCGACCAAAGGTGGACGGATCTTCGTCGCGGGCGACCCCGGTAATGCTGTCACAGCTGCCAACATGGTTCCAACCGATGTCCTACGACGACCAAAGCACCGCGCGAGTGATCCATTCCGTCCCTCGTCAGAAGCAATGCCATCCGTCATAGCATCCTCAGGAATCCTCAGCCCTGGCCAGCTGCCCGAGTTCGCACTTCACGAAGACGTACTCAACCGACTTGGCTCTCGTGATCCTCAAGATAATGTAAAGCACTTCCTCCACTACCAGCACATCTCCGAGTCACCACTACCGTCACCTACCCTGGAAGCACCAGGAACTCCTCCATACGAGATGTTCCCATCACAAGCCATTCAACCGTTTCCAGCTCAACACCGCGAAGCTCCTGCGGTACTCCAAGCAGGAAATCATGATACCAACTTCCGCTCCCTCCCCAAACTCGACACTCCTCGCTCTGTATCTGCCGGACCCCAGCTTCATCAACGATCCGTCCCAAACCCTCAACAACAGCGCTCTCTCCCAACCGCCGTCTCCCGCGCTGCTACGGCATCTCCCTCCCAGCAACAACCAATTTACCGCCTTGGGACGCCAGCCTCTGAAGTCGATGTTCCAGTCCACCACAACCCTTCCAACCCCGTCCCGATCTCCCGCGATACCTCGCAGTCCGTCCCGCCGAACATGCAATACCGACCACAAGCCTCACTGTCCCGTACGCTGTCTACCTCCCACGCTTGGCGTCGTCCATCCCTCGGGCTTCCTTCAGTCTCCGAGAATGACGTCCTCTCCACCGCTGCTGCTGACCCACAACCAACCCGCATCCCCGACCCAGCCCATCATCCACCAACGACCAAGACATTCGGCTACGGTCCAGCATGTACCCACTCAGGCTGGATGCGAAAACGCACGCGCACAAAGTTTCTCCGCCATGAGTGGAGCGACACGCACTGTCGTCTCACCGGCACCGAACTCGCCGTGCACGAGAACGCGAAGCTGAACGCCAGTGTAAAAGACACCATCAACGTCGAGGACTACGCCGTCGCTTGCTCGAGCGTGGCAGCGAGCAAGAAATTGAGCAGTGCGTTCAAGGTGTTCAACATCAAGTCTTCGTCTACCTCGTCCTCCGGTGAAGGCAAGGACGCTGCGAGCAAAACTGCCAACTCGAACGACTCGGCTGCTTTTGCGTTCCAGCTCGTTCCCCAGCCTTCTTCCAGCAATAACAAAACCTCGTCCTCTCCAGAACGAAAAGGCACGGGATCTTCCTTCGGCTCCTCCAGCTCCGCACCAAAGACCCACCATTTCGCCGTCAAGACAAAAGACGAGCGTATCGATTGGATGCGAGAGTTGATGCTCGCGAAAGCTCTGCAGCAGAAGGGGCAAGGATTTGAGGTTGAGGTCAATGGTGTGAGGGCCGAGTAACATCCCGAAGTGGAATTGTGGTTGCGACAACTGTGATCATTCTTTGACGATTTTGACGCGCGAGACGCCAGCGAAGCGATGCATATTCTTACCGCAGCGTTATCATTCATTTTCCTTTCATCATTATACCACATATTCAACATTTCGGCAATTTTTGGAGGCGGATCGGCGAAGGTGGGGGGTCGAAGGAAAACTGGAAATGGGACGTCGAATGGATACACATCGGGCTGGAATACCACGGCGGGAATTGGCAGGCGGTACATGATGGCCAGGCGGTTGAAATGACGGGGTTGACTCCACTTCGATTATTGCCCGCGGGCTTTTCGAAACGACGATGATGAGCAGTATCGATAATTCAATAGCTTCAGCGCTCGCGAGAGCAGATATCACACTCTTTGGCAATGCCGCGATTCTCCTACGCCTCTTGACTCCCGCCCTCAGCATCGACAGGTAGAGAGCACAGACAGCCTTGAAGATCTGCGCTCGGCAACGTCCATCCCGTGAGCAGGAGAGCGTGAGTCCGGCCTAATTTTCGTGCCAGGTTTGCTGACCAGATCATGCTCTGCCTTCACCTCGTATGTTGCGTGTAAGTACCCACGTCGAGGCATGCAGACCCGAACTTTGTGTATTTCGGGACAGAAGCGAAGTTGGCTTCACTGACGTCGTCCTGAAAAGTGTGCGAAGTCGAACGTTCGTTGCTCCTTTATGCTGTGAAAGCATCCCGCGTGAGATGTGCGGGCGCTTGCTGCGACGATTGTAGTATCAGGCGCGGCACGCATATAGTTGGCGGTCAAAGCTGTGAGGCGTGTGGCCGATCGAGGTGTCCTGGGAGCTGCGAGCAATGATACCATCGCCATCGATGAATGTATATGGCTGTAAGCGCCGGCCAGAAGGTCGGCGCCTAGAGCGGCGATGGGCGAATCCAGCCGAAGACATTTAGTAATGATGTAGTGTTCGTGACTCTTCCAGACCAGTCAGGACGTGACCATGTTCCCAAATTACTGCTCGAAAGATCCCGAAACGTGGCTCAAAAAGCAATCTTCCTCTTCCGTCCGGTATACTTCGACGATGATTTTACAACCTTTCCTTTCGCCTCCATCTGGGACTTCTTTCGAAGTATCCATTGCTTGCTGCCCTTGAACTCCTTCCCTCTCTTCCTCTCCGTTCGTCTCGAATCATACACATCCACTCCGTCCATACCGTTCACCGTGCCCGTAACATCTCCGCCTCCGACTGTGAGCACCAGGTAGACCTTCACATTCTTCGTCTCCGGATCGTCTTCCAGTATCCCTGCTCCGAATCCTGCCTTGATTGCGGCAGAAGAAATCATACTTCTTTGCTGAGGGTTCTTCGGGTAGAATTGACACACTGCTTTTCCTCCTCTTTTCAAGCTCGCGTATAGTCCGTCGAAGAATCGCTTCAGTCTGCCTTCTGGTGACACGTCTGAAGTCTCCGCGTTGCACAGCCATTGAATCGCAGAAATGCTGATCGCCGCGTCGAATGTACCTGCACGGAATGGAACACCTTGTCCAATGTCGGCGAGCAACATATCACCGTCCACGTCTCGCTCCAACGCTTGTGCAAGCATGGAAGAGGAAACATCCATTCCAACCCAGGTGTGCGGCCCTCCAGCTTCTTCTTCAATGGTAGAGAGGATCTCTCCTGATAAACCAGAGCCGCAGCCCACATCGAGGATAAGTGATGGTGTGTCGAGATCGAGAAGTTCGAGGGCGCGGTGTGTCATGGAAGCCTGAATGTTCTTGATGCGGGAGGAGGTTGTGTATTTGCGGGACTCGACATCGTTGTAGAAGAGATCCGGCGGGAGGATGTCTTCGGGTCGAGACATACTGGAGGTGGTGAGATGGTATGTTGTTGATGAGCAAGGCGGTTGTTGTTGTTGCTCCTCAAAAGTCGTCACTAAAAATTGAAGCTCGCCGAACTGAATTTTGAGTGGGTCCCCTTGCCAATCGATAACGTGCGGTCCCCGCATTGAGTAGATCTGCGGATCCGCTCCGCCAGATGATGAACGATGGCGGCTTTCTGGACGGCAGGCCACCTTTTCTCACGACGACCATCGACTTTGCATCTTGCTCCCATCCCCTCGTTGACTGTCCTCCACTGCTGGTCACAACGATCCGTTGTCGTCATGTGGATCCTTCCTCTCCTCGTATGTCTCCTTCACGATATCGCTTCGAACGCACACTGACGTCTCTTCACAGGGCTACCTAGGCCTTGCCCTTGGCTTCCTCTTCCTCACCCTCGCCATCGCATCCGGCCTCTACTACCTCTCCGAACTCGTCGAAGAACATAGCGTGATCGCCAAACGGATCCTCACGCGCCTCATCTACTTCGTCATCGGCCTTCAACTCCTCCTGCTCGTGGTCGACAAATTCCCACCACTCCTCTCCCTCTTCAGCATCGCCTCCCACATCATCTACAGCCTCAACTTGCGACGTTTTCCCGTGGTCAAACTCACCGATCCGGTATTCCTCGCTTCGTGTGCCCTCGTCCTGGCCAACCACTGGCTTTGGTTCCGACACTTCTCGAACGCACCTGGAGGACAGAATCACCGTGGCGGGTCAAGTGCGAGGTGGAACGTATACGAGCGCGTGGAGATACCGACTTTTACTGAGATCGCGTCATTCTTCGGACTGAACGTGTGGCTGGTCCCTTTTGCTCTATTCGTCAGTCTTAGCGCGGGTGAAAACGTTCTGCCGAGCATGGGAAGTGAATACGCCACAGGACAAGGCAGCAGCTTCGTTAGTGCTGGCGCGGAGCCATCGGGATCGAGTGGTGGTGGATATGGAGGATATGGAATGCCGGGTGGAGGAGTTGCAATCAAGACGAGGCACAAGAGGAGCAACACCCAGACGGGCATGGCCAAAGCTGCGGTCATGGGAGTACAAGAGTGGGTGGGAGAAACAGGTGAATTGATGGGATTTTGGAAGGGGGATAGGACAAGACCGTCGTTATAACAGTGATACGATGAGGCTTCAGGAATTCTCAATTTATAACTTCAATCTTCAGTCCGTGCTGTACACGGCTATGCGTTGTCCACAACGGATGGCACTTGGATAGATCGGAAGATTGAGTTCGAGCATGTTTACCGTTCGTCGAGATTGCTGCAGAGAAGGCTGGCTCTTTGCGCACCACGAGTGCCATCCCAATCACGGCTTCTCGTCAGCGCATGCCTTTACCAGCCTCTCCTGGCACGTCCTCGCAGCCTCGGTCCAGTCCTTAAGCTCGTAGTCCTTACCCATTCCATCTTTCCCTTCGTCGAAGATTTCATAAGAGAACCATCCCCTGAAACCCGTCTTCAGCACAGCCGTTGCAAAGTCCTCAACAGGCAGATACCCCTCATATGGCAGTGGCCTGAACTTTCCACTCCAACGTGACCTGGGAGCAAGTCCATCCTTCTCCTCTAACGGATCTTCCATCCGATACGCATCCGAAATTTGCAGCAGGTAGATCTTCTCTGCGGGAATGGTGCTTGCCAACCGTTCGCAGGATGCCCTCCAGTCGGCCTGCACCTGATCTTGGCTCCGTCCATCTTCTAACAGCCCACTTCTCGTGCTCGGATCCGCCCATTCGCCCCCTGCGCTTTGGAAAGTATCCAGGCAGAGCCCGAAATTGTCCCTGTCGACTTTCTCACAAATGTCCCAGACATCCGCCCAGTCCGGAGCGTGGGTTGACCAGCACCAGTTCTCGTAGGCAATTCTCAAACCCCGCTCTGCCAGATAGTCTGCCAGCTCACGTAAGTCACTCACGAACCGAGAGCGATCGTTTCCAATCCTGGATGCCGTAGTATCGGTCGATCCGACCTGCAGCGTCTTGCAGCCTACCGCTTGCATGATGCGAGTCCAGCCTTCAAGTCGTTGGAAAGCGTCCTTCCGCTCGGGAGAACCTGCAGACCAGCCTTCAAAGTTGGCAAACGGTTGGAGGAGCATCACTTCCAGACTCTCCCTCTCAAGAATCGGCTTGAGGTTCGATGCGGCCTGGACGAGGACGTCGAAAGAGTGGTCATCAATGTTATCTTGAGAGCTGCTGTTTTGCTGTGCGAAGGACACAAGATCGGGCATGGAAAGTTCGATGCCTGTGAATCCCGCGGATGAGATGGCTGACAGCTTCGCAGGCAGATCATGGGATGGTTTGCATCCTAGCGAACAAGAGGCGTAGGACAGAGGCAGGGAGTTGAGCGAAGCAACTGAGAGGGTTGGGGCAGACATTGCTGGTTGAAGTTTGCGAGGAGGAGAAGTGTATGTTATGTGTTCAGCGCAAAAGGAGGAGACCGATTAATCTTCTTGCCTTTGTAGTGTATCCTCATCAGTCCTACCTTGCTCTAAGGTCTTGACGAGATTCGACGTCATCTCCTGCGTAGAGCTCTCAAATTGTTGAGGTCTTGAAGACCATATCTTACCTCATAGCACTTCCATCTCACCGGTGTTGACCGTCTCCATAGTCCTGCCGTGATCGTAGCTGTCTCGGTGATTGAAGAAACCGAAGAGGAGACGATAGCATTGCAGCGATGACCTTCGAAGTACGAAGGAGTTCGTTTTTAGCGTATCATACGCGGGAAGCTCCCGCACCCCGCTTTTATCGTCGATCGAGATTATAACAAAACAACAACAATTTTAATCGGCTATTGCGTAACAACAAGATAGAGCACGAACAATTTAAGAGGTATCCTAAAATCCCTAATAGTGCCTCTCTAATACTACGTCGAATTTAGCAAAAACGGTTAAGAAGGAAGTACTTACTACGCCCTTTAAGTCTACCTCCGTTTCTAAAGCCCTCTACTTTTAAATAGCTCGAAGAATGCGTATCTAAGCTCGAATACTAACTCTAATAGGCCCTCGACGTAATTACTAGCCTTTAAGATACCGCTATATAGAGTAAAAAGAAACTATAAGGGATATACTACTCTATAGACGAAGATAAGTAGGCGTAAGTTTATACTACTATAGAGGGCATTCCTCGTTAGTTTAGTAGAAGGTAGTGCTTCTTAATACTTAGTTTTAGAGCGATATAAGGTCGACTAGTCTATAATTATAAGGCTCTTAAAGCGTACGAAGAAGCGAGTTAAAGAGCTAGAGATATTACTACTAGATATAGCCGTTTATAAGATAAAGATAGCGCGTAGAAAGAAAGAGATATTTATACCGGAGTAGCGTATAGAGATAGTAGCTATAGTTATAGCGATACGTGAATTACGAGAGTAGTAGGCTCGTTAGATCTACCTTATACGACTGCCTAGTATCTCGATATCCTTTATTAAGTCGTACCTCTATAAGGCTAGCTACGTACGTAGACAATAAAGCTAGAAGCTACTACTTAATAAGGACGAAGAAGAAGAGTAGTAGAAGTAGTATATCGCTTATAACCCCGACGATCTAGCGACTAAGGTAGACTAGTACCTAATTATCTTTATAGACAAGACTCTAGCTAAGGTTAGTATTTAACGCGGTATATAACGAGTATAGCTCTAAGCTAATAAACGATATAAGAAGGACGTCGTTAAGGATAAGTAGAATAAGTACTTAGAGCTATAGTTCTAGGGCTCCTTCTACTATACTAAGATCGGTCTATACTATATGTTTAATAAGGAAATAGAGCGTAAGAAACTTAAGGCTAACTATGCCCTCGTATAAGAGAATATCGAGCGTAATGCTACTAGTATATTATAATAACTATCGGCCTCTCGAGTAAACGTATATACTAGTAAGGCTCGTAGGCCTACGAGGACGAAGGGGTTTAAACTATATTACCGTAATAATAGAGCGTATAGTAGCATTAACGGATACCGACACTATTAATAGATCCTTAAAGAGCGACTATTTCTATAGATTAAGAGCCTTTAAGAGCGCACTAGCAATACGTATAAGGTCTATAAAGACAAGGCACTAGTATAACGTAGTTGTATAGTTAATAACTACTATAATTACTACCGTATTAAGAAGTAGCTAACACCGTCGTATTTACTAGAGTTTAATGCTATTAAATACGCGTAGCCGTAGATTCGTCGTTACCTTACGAATAACTACCTACCCTCGAAAACTGTCGAAGAGTATATACTAGAGTAGTAGTAATAAGGCTAGAATAGTCTCGGTAAGGACATAGTAGTAATTAGACGGTAGATTAATAGTCTTAATAAGAAGATAAAACGGTGTTTAAAGGATAGAGGTAGCAATTACTAGCATAGATAAACGGCACCTCTATAGCGCTAACAACACCTTAGAAATTAGCTATACTATAAATATAATATACTTCCTTCTTCTAACCGTTACCGAGTCTTAAAAGAGCCTAGATACTAGCTAAAAGAGCGTGTTTTAAGACTCGGTGACGGTTAGAAGGAGATGCTAAGGAATTAGCGCTATGACTCAATTAAAACGAACTCCTTCGTAGAATAGTGTGCATTGATCGGTCTGGACTCCGCGACCCTGGATTTAGACGGCCCGATGTAGATCCGTGTCCGTGCATTGATACGACTCACATGCGAAGCTCTTTTGGTGGGGAAATCTTTCTTACTTTCACTTATCTTCACCGACGAGTCCCTCTCCCACTCACGCTCAGCCTGTGTACGCACACAGACCACAAGTATGGCTCCTTCCGAAGTAAGTCCCCATTTCCTCGCACATCTCCTCCGGTACTGACTCTCTCAGTTCTACATGCCAAACCCGGCGGTCGGCGACCGCAAAGGCGTCGAAGACTGGCGCATTCGAGGCATGACTCCTCTCACTCCTCCCGACCTTCTCCAACACGAAATTCGCCAAACGCAAGCCTCGATCGACACCGTTGTCCAAGGGCGCAACGAAGCCGTTTCGGTAGTCCACGGCCAAGACCCGCTCCGCCGACTTCTCGTTGTAGTCGGTCCATGCTCGATCCACGACCCGCAAATGGCACTCGAGTATTGCGACCGCCTGATGACTCTCAAGAAGAAGTATGAGAAGGATTTGCTCATCGTTATGAGATCCTACCTCGAAAAGCCTCGCACAACAATCGGATGGAAAGGGCTGGTCAATGACCCGGACATTGACAACACTTTCAACATCAACAAGGGACTCCGTGTCTCGCGTCAATTGTTCCTCGACCTCACATCGAAGGGCATGCCGCTTGCATCAGAAATGCTCGATACCATCAGCCCTCAGTTCACCGCAGACTTGCTCTCAGTCGGTGCTGTGGGAGCTCGCACCACCGAGTCTCAAGTCCACCGCGAATTGGCATCAGGACTTTCCTTCCCTGTTGGCTTCAAGAATGGCACGGACGGTTCTCTTGGAGTTGCTATCGATGCGATTGGAGCTGTGCAACATCCACACCACTTTTTATCTGTTACGAAACCAGGCAACGTAGCTATTGTCGGTACCGACGGTAACGACGACTGTTTTGTCATTCTGCGAGGCGGAACCAAGGGCACAAATTATGATGCTGGCAGCATTTCCGAGGCCAAGGCAGCACTCGAGAAGAAGAACCTCCGACCTCTTCTCATGGTGGACTGCTCTCACGGCAACTCCTTGAAGAACCACAAGAACCAGCCTTTGGTGGCGAAGGACCTGGCGGAGCAGATTCGGGGTGGAGAAACGGCGATCATGGGCGTCATGATCGAGTCAAATATCAACGAGGGCGCGCAGAAGTTTCCGGCGGAGGGCAAGAGTGGGCTGAAATACGGAGTCAGCATCACAGATGCGTGCATTGGCTGGGAGGATACAGAGACCACTTTGGAGGAATTGGCAAATGCAGTGGCAGCGAGACGGGAGAAGCTGGGAGAAGTGAAGGCCGTGAACGGTGCCAATGGGCATGCTTGAGTGAGGATGAGGTGTTGAGACAGCGACACGGCGTTGGATGGAGGACGATCGGCATGATCATGGCGACTAATGTCATGTGCTTACGGCTGTTTCTGGGATGATTCGGGGGAGGACTGCTCAAAAGTTTATACCAGTAAATGCGACGCTAATACACGAAGATTGGGGCGGCCACATTCAGCTGTCCGTGAGATATTTCGGCTCCAATAGCATTGCAGTCAATGCCACGCTGCGCGGCTGGATGGACCCTTCTCAGTATTGGGGGTCTCCAGGCAGAGCCTCGCCGCCACAATGCCAGATTGAAGAAGACCGCCAGCCATCGTCGAGGCACTTCTGAGTTGTGACAGGATACCGCCGTCCACAGCCAAAGAGCCTCTGCAAGTCGACGGGCTGCAAGGTAAGGTCAATCGCCGCGGGCGCTGCTTGCACCGTACGGTTTGTACGGACGAGACCAGCACCGCAATCTCAAAACCAGGACTTGCCTTCTCTCCGCTTCTGCTCCTTCATCTCTTCCATCTACAGACTGTCAGTACATGATGGCACCAACTTGCCTTAATGTCCCTTACCCATGACTTCTTGCATTCTTTGTACGCACTATTGTCCATGGTTAGTCTGGGTGAAGCGCAGTTTCGATCTTCGCTGTCACGGCTTACTCGAAGTAATCCTGGCACATCTTTCGATCACCACCGTTCCTTCTGAGACATTTGAGACTCCGTGTCGCTGCTTCCTGGCATGGATCAAAGTACTCGCTGTTTTGCTTGCTGTTGACATTGTCAGATGCTTTCCTTGGTCGAGTGTCGTTGATGTCGAGGCCAGATGACACACCTGGAGAATCTCTTGCCGCCTTTGTCCCAGGCCGTCTCCACCTTGGCTTCTTCCTCTTCCCTTCCCGCCATGAGGCTAGGTCTTTTGATGGCAGTGTGAAGTGTGCTAATGTGTGCTACAGCATGGCACTGTGGAGTACGCCACTCAGAGACCTTGTAGATTGCTAGCGCCGGGAGCGGCCGCTGTCAACTTTTGCTTCAACTGCGATCAAGCACTGTGAGGTACTTACTCCACTACCAGACCACGGACGATTGCTCGACCAAGAGGAGCGCCATTCGAAGGCCGTGAAAAGGATCTTTGTTCTGGGTACGTAAGGCTCGTGTACGACAAGAATTGCTCGAAACTTTCTCGCAATGCGACCCACCAAGCAAGATGAGGCCATTGTTGAACATTGCTTGAAGGCTGGCCTACCACACGAGGAGATCGTCAGGCTCATTTTGGTAAGCGATAGAGGCTCGAGAAGCTCCATTCGCGTTCGCATCACTCGCTTCAACCGCACTGGCACGGTCATTCCCAAAGTGGGTGAGCGCCTACCCAAGCTTGGCAAGCATCATCGCGACCACAAACCCGACGGCGTTGCAGAGCATCCAGAGTATAGAGCCGAATATCTGCAGCCGGAGTTGATGGGCAACACGTGTTGCTGAGGTGACCAATCAACATCTGTTCAACCATGAAGACTTCATCGGTCAGCGGGCAGCTCATACTGCGGCATTGGCTGAATTGCCGTGGACGGTGCAGTCAAGAGAAAGGCGGATGCCATTTCAGTCGGATTAGCTTCGTCGTATGTTGAGGAAGGACGCTGCTGAGTATTCATACTTCGATAACATTATCATGTGAAAGAGAGCGGAGGACGCTCCGGACGTTCAGCCTGAGCAGCCTGAAGATCATCTTAGGGCTTACTTACACCTTACTTCAGACTAAGACACGTTCATCATCGCGTGCGCGCAATCGTCGACCGCGATCCCACTCATCAGCATCGTTTGCTCTGTATACAAGCCTCTCCTGTCGTGAGAGGACACTTTACTCGACCCGACACGCGGCTCATACTACCACGCGCCCGTCGCATCTGCCAACCTATCTACCTCGCCCGAACTGACCGGATCCTCCATCGGCTCCGCATCACGAGCCGTCTTCGAATCCACCTCTCCTCCGAGCAAACAGCAACGCTGCCGCTCGCACCGCCGCCATATGATCTGCACACTTCACTGAATACCTCGCCATAATTTGGTGCATCACGGACAAGATGTCCACCGACGGCAGTGTCCAAACAGCTGAAGGCAGCTCACGCAAGCGACTTAAGATATCTCGCACCGCAGGCAGGCCTGTAGGCAGCACACTGCTCGACCCGATAGCCATCAAATCGGATCCCCCAGCCAAGGTAGCTATCACCGATGCCGCCGAGCCCAAAGATGAGAAATCGCAGCAGACATGTCGCCACGAACAATCGCTCCGCACGCTGCACACCGACCTCGACGACATGCGACAAATTATCACGTGCAGAGTGTGCCAGCGCTTCCTGTACGAGCCATACACGCTCACGTGTGGTCATACCTTCTGTTATAGCTGCCTCTCCCAGTGGATGGGCCAGAATCGTAAGAAGACATGCCCAGACTGCCGCACGATCGTCCACAAGGAGCCGACACCCGCATATCTGATCAAGCAGATGGTGTTCATTTTTGTCAAGCGAAGCGAACTTCTACCCGACGGTGAGACATCCGAAGAGCACCATCAAATGGCGACTGAAGAGGCGGAGATCGTGACGAGGGACAAGGCGAACCTGGATGACTTGAAAGGTGGACTGTTCATGGGTGCCTTCAAGCGCCTGAGGCGACCATTGCACGCGATACATGACCCGAGCGATCATGTCGATAGATGCCCGCAATGCTTGTATGAGGTGGAAGATGGATACTGTCTGAACTGCCACGTGAGGGTACTCACAGAACATGATGATTCAGACTATAGTGGTAGCGACTCTGGCGAAGAAGGCGAAGAAGAGGAGGACAGCGATGTGGACCATGAGTTGGCGCAGGATAACCCTGGCTACGTTGGCTTCGCATATCCAGATTCTGATGCCACGCTGGACGATGACGACCTGCGTCCAGGACCCAATGGCTATCTCACTGCGGCGGAAGTTCAAGGGTTGCGGAACGAAGGCTACAGGACACCCAATGGTGGCTCATTCGAGGGTGAGAGCTCAGATGAAGACGATCCCGACATGGAAGGCTTCATTGACGATGTCGTACACTACGAAAGCGGTGAGGATAATCCGGATTCCGAGGCATCGGTACAAGAACAAGCTGCGCCCAGGAGACAGAGGAGGAATGCTCCCGTTGTGTTGTCGGATGACGACGACGATGACGATGTGCAAGTCCAAGTTCCCAACCGGCGGCGTTTGGTCACTCGTAGACCAGCACGTCAGGCTCGTGTCGAGATCCTCGAAGACTCCTCAAATGACGATTCGGATGATGAGCCAGTGCAGCGCACTAGCCAGCGGTCGCGAGGTGGACTCGCGAGAGCTGTCAGCATATCATCGAGCGAAGAGTCATCCGACGATGGCGAAGCGGAAGGTGCAACTCCTCGGCGTTATAACTTTTCCCCAGTGGACGACGACGATCGGGAGATGCAACGCGCGGTGCACAATTCGATTCACCCGGACAGCGACGAGAGCGACGACAACAGCGAGGACGAATCAGAGGTCATGGAAGCCGAGCGCGCAGAAGAGAGTGACGGTTCTGATGGGTCTGATGAGTCGGATGAGCAGAGTGAGACTGATCGGTGGGCTCCGTCCTGCCAATTGTTGAAGCCGATGGCCATACTAACGTCTTCTCGCAGATACTACTGACGCAACTCCACACCAGCCCAGAGAATTCGTTGATCGACAACAGCACTCCAGTCAACAGGACAACGAACCTCAACCTTATGACGCCCATCGTCTACGCACCAATCAGCGACGCCGCCCTCGTCGTAAAGGTCCTTTCGACTTTCTCCCTTTACCCGACGACTTCCCACTCGGGATTGAGTATGGAGAGGCATATCGCTACCCTCTTCCACCACAGCTGTACTCCCCAGCCTCTCTCCATCGATACTTCGGCTTCATACCTCATACAGATCTACCACATCCATCACTGGATCCCAACACACCTGCCAGACGCCGAGCGTGGTATGCGGATATGCGGAGGTCGAACGCCGCAAGACACACAGCGCCTGCCCATCCTTTCCAGCTGGACAATACTCTAGCGGCCATTAACAACAGAGGTGAACGTATGTCGCACACCACCACCGGATTGAGGGTTCGTTGAAGCGTGCGCGCAGCACGTGAAGAGCAGTGCAGTCATCGGATGGGAGGTCGGCAAGCAGGCGAATGTGCAAGGTGGCTACTGTGGTTCCAGGAGACAGCATTGTCATTGTCGTGGGATGGTATGAGTACGTGGAACAGATTCCCCAGTGGAGTCGATCGGGTATCTAGTTCATCATGACGGTATCGAAGAATGCAACGAGAATGGGTTTCATGCCGCCAAGTTGCTTGCTGTGCACTACATTTCGCGTCGTCTGCGTCTGCTCCCACTGTTCCCCATGTTGCTTCCCCCTGCGTACAAAAGGAGTTCTGAAGGCCAGAGTCCTTTCGCCGGTCCTCCAGCTGGCTATACAAATGCGCCGACGAGACCGGTAACTGTGCGAAGCCTCCACAACAAGTGATAATCCAAGCACGAGCAAAACCTCGATCGACGCAAGATCTTGCCCATATCGCCCAGAAGACTCCCCGACTTCAATCTTGGACGCCAATATGAACCGCCAGACCATGAGAAATGGGATGCTGGAGCTTGATTATGCGTTCATCGTTAAGTGTGAGGAGAGAAGAGAGGACTCGAAGTGAAGCGGGCAAGAAAGGTTTTGGCAAGGTGAGAAAGGGACGGGCCGGAGCGATTGTCTGTGCTTGTACGGGCGGTACGAATTACAATTCACAACAACCTCCCCTCCCATCACAGAAATGGCGTCCACATGCTACTCGGCTATTCCTTCGCTCTCCAGCAAGCAGACTTGTGTCTCGCTTTGGCGGCATCCATCACTTCCATCAGGCGAGCGTAACGGCGGGCCTTTCACTCCTGCAAGGCTGGGCAATCTACAGTACAGGCCATAACCGATCTAATTTCCTTGTCAACAGGCCTTCTTATTACTTGAGGCCAGGTCCGACTCCGTAAGATCATCAGTCCATCACGCCACACCAATGCGTTGACCTTGCAAGTTGCTGCATCTCTTTTCCTCCTTCTCACAGTTTGCTGCTCGGACTCTGCATGTGTCACTCGTCGATGCTTTCTTCTTCTCTGCAATATCAGTCCTTTCCACGATCGCTCTTCCTGCCAGAGCTATGTACACTCTTTACATCTCCCTTGCTGCTTTCTACTGCCATTCCGTCCATGCGTACTCGCGATTACCGCGGCAGCACAGGCACAGCGCACTCGAGAGGGTTGTGACGTTGTCCAAGCGCACAGAAGATGCGCGGTTGACTCTTCCCAAACGGACAGGAGAATCGTGCGAAGGTGAGGGGGCTTCACCCCGAGAGCGGTCCGACATCAACGTGACCAACACTGATACACCGCGACACAGCTCAGACATACAGTACCGACATCATTTGGATGGCCAATGGCCATGTACCTGGCATCAACGTTCAATTCGGAAATGATGATCCTCTGACAGTTTTCTTCGACACGGGCAGTACACCCTTCTGGGTTCCTGGCGCGAACTGGGAATGCGTGGACGATATTTCCGGGAATCTCACCGACATCACTCATCGCCCACGGCAAGCCTGCGGCGAGACCAAGACTACCCCGCCCGGATTTTCGTTCTCAGGTGGAGAGATCCCTGATCAGGGCTTCCACGCATCGTACGTGAACGGGGACACCGGTGCCCTCGGCGTTGTCGGCTACCAGGACACTACTTTCACGGGATCGGGTCTTACCGTCCCCAACGTGGTCACGGGCATCGCAAACGAGATCGACAACGAGGAGGATTACAACTACGGCATTTTTGGAGCTGGTTTCGCTTACTCCTTCCCGGGCTATTACTCCCAGTCCGAACTCGAGAGCCTCGGCGGGGACATTGATACCTTGACCAACATTACATGGCACCCCTCCGCCATTCAGAAGGCTGCAGCAGACGGTGCATTCGCCCCAAAGTTTGCGTACTACTTCTCCGGTATCGGCGGTGCGGACGGTACCGTCTGTGGGCAACTCATATTCGGCGGAGAACCCGAAAACGTCGCTATCGGACCCTACACGGCACCTGTTCCCATACTCACAGTCCCTGACTTCTGGGAAGGTGATTCCGACAAGCTCGTCTACGAGCTATGGTTTCTCCATGCCGACGGCTTCAAAGTTGTTCCCGTGTCCAGCAACGCGGAACCCACCGTGTTCTCGTTCCTTGACGACCACAACACCGGCGTGGTCAATGCTCCCTCGAAGGCCTTCAACCACACCCTCATCATCGATACCGGCACGACCACGACCACGATCCCAGACGAGGTCTTCGATCCGTGGATCAAGCTTTTCGATGCGGCCCCGATTCTGGATGAAGATGGCTTGTTTCTTGTCCCGTGCGACGCCACCTTGCCTGGTCTGGTGCTTACGGTAGGCGGAGTGGATCTTTGGTTCAACGAATCGAAGATTTTGCCGAGGAGGGAAGGGAAGAAGTTGTGTCATTTGGGAGTGCAGCCTGCCGGTGCTAGTCCGGCGGTGTTGGGCGCGACTTTTCTGGTCAATGTCGTGACTGTACACGAGTTTGCTGACGGTGCGGGAAAGCCAAGTGTGAAGTTTGCGCAAATGTTGTGATACATAGAGTCCGCGAGGATCCGGACGAAAAATTGTCCATACGAGAGCGCTTTCTCCACGATTACTGTCAAAGTCATGCCGTCTTCCTCATCTCCTGCACAACGACCTGACAGTCATATTCGATTTAAGCAGGTCTTGACACTGTGGAGACGCTCGGAACGTTTCCCGGGAATGATGGCTGTCCAGCGAGATCGAAGCCATGACTAAGCTGGACTGGTCATTTGTAGGGACGGGCCGGGACCGACGTCTGTGCTTGCAAATTCGGTCTTGGTGCTTTTTGCATCTTTGACTTCTTCTTCCTTGGTCCAACATCCATCAACGACATTCCACCTGCACTGCCCGGCGGGGGAGAAGGACGCGGCGTCATCGACACTGGTGTCGGCATTGTCGAGAGCGACAGTCAGCCGACATACGAACCCGTCTACCTCTTTTCCGGCGTCGCAACCACAGTCCGGAGCAATGCCCTCACCTTTCATCATGCATCTACCTATCCATCTCTTCCCATTCCTTCAACCAACACCACGATTTGCCTGCTTCCTGGCCTTACAGTGCCTGCCAAGCTTACTTCATCAATCAGTGGAAGATCAATCATCTCAGGCGTAAGCAGCGCCTCGTCTTCTCCACCCTCTTTTGCTCTGGGATCTTTTGAAGGTCCCACGGGTGGCATTGTGAGGACTATTTACTAGACGTACATCTCATTGTTGAAGGAGTCGAATCATGGTAGCGGGTACCACTTGCTGCTGGGGAGATGTAGCTGGCGTGTGGTACATGGACGCTGGAGTCTCACGTGTTGTCCGGTCGGCTTC
The DNA here is from genome assembly GCA_026122155.1 of Zymoseptoria crescenta. NCBI lineage: Eukaryota > Fungi > Ascomycota > Dothideomycetes > Mycosphaerellales > Mycosphaerellaceae > Zymoseptoria > Zymoseptoria crescenta. Next base: position 25,431 of record JALRMM010000202.1, on the reverse strand, counting down.
CCTCTGCTTGAACGTTGCAAATGGAGGCATCGACAAACTCGACTGCACATGGCTAGCTGCCATTTCTGCTCCCTAAGAGTGGACGGTCTGCTGGAGCTGGTCGGTAGGTCGTCGAATTACATTGCCATTATATCATTTCAGCGTTTCTTGCCTTCGCCACTCCACGGAGCATCTCCGACATGTGTACTGCAGCAGATTTCGAATAACAACCATGAGCGCTTGCGTTTTCAACTCCTTCGCCGCAAGCCGAACAGAAGACATCAAGGAAACAACACGAGACATGCAGCGGTGCGCGGCAGCGACATCATTTCAGACGGAAATTCAGCAGGGTGGCGCTGTGCTTTTCCTGGCCACAGTAGTATGGCCAAAAGCCCATCGGCGTGCGGGATCCCGGACTTTCGGAGACGCCGTCATCGAGCACGGCGGCATCTGCCCGTCAAGGAGGTCCGGGACGTGGGCGATGAAGGTCCCACGCATGAGCTGATGTGGGTATGTGACACAAGTCGGAAGGAAGCAGGACGTCCCTTGCAGGCGACTTTGTATTGACTCGCCCGAGGAGTCGACGCAGGCGTCGTTGAAGCTGGGCACCGTTTCGGCGCCATTATGTGGTATGCAGGCTAAACAACGGCAAGCATACGTTCATGCCATCTTGAGGGCCGAGGCTTGTCGGCTAGTCGATATGTCGGCAGTTCGAATCTGCATTGCCAGCGCAGCATGCCGACGACGCGCAATGTGCAGCAAAACATCGGATGTCGCATCGGCAATCACCAGGACCTTGGAAGCGATGGCCGTTGATGACATCTATACCGCATGGAGACGCTGCTAGTCGCCATCAGAGCTGTACCCTGCATCTGCATTGCGATCTGGTCTTGCTGCAGCCGCGCGGCGACCCGGTCGCTGTTCGTCCGGCGAACGACGACGGCGGCGAGCGCCTCTGTACGAGAGGTCCAGACCTTGTGCTGGAGACGTACGGTGACGATGGCTCGGGTCCGCAGGGCCACTCGCATCGCGCGGCTGGGGCTGTCTTGCGGAATGGCTGGTCTGGAACGGGTATGGAGCGGTGTCAGTACGCCTGAGCAGCGGCTGTGGCCCACGAATGGCATTTGCGATATGACGGGCACTTCTGTGCGGAAGTGCAAAGGCGGGAGTCGCGCCCTCACGATGGACAGGCGGACTGCGCGTAGCATCTGGACTCCGAGCAGCGACGCGAGCGCGCGACTGCGATGGACCACAGTACGAACGCCTGGAACGCTGCTGCTGATTCTCCGTACCGTCCGAGGATGAGCCCTGCCAGTACTCTTGGTCGCGGCGTTGTTGCTGTCCGCCCACCTGATTTGACGATGTGCCGTTGGGAAGACGAGGCTGGACAGGCCTGCCTTGCGCATCGAACGTCGGCCGTTGCTGACCTTCGTCGGGACGCCTAGATCGCGGCTCTGGATCTCCAGTCCGGCCGGGACGCTGGTCCGGTGGATCTAGAGTTGGTCGGCCGTTCGGTCGTGGAGGATCTTGACCGTCGATTTCGTTGGCTGGTTCCCTTGGTCGCATGCCCCTGGATCGGGATGGAAGCGCTGCGATCAGATCCTCGTCGAACTCCAGTGCGGTCGCATAAGGATGTCTATGGGGAGGTCGACCGCCTGCTTCGTTGAACAGGGTCGTTCTGACGGTGGGGTTGTTCACCCACCATGGACCCATCGGAACTGGCAGCCGTCTCAAAGCATCTTGGTCACGGTGGGATCCTATTGACTTGTCAATGTTGCTCGGAAATGCTGTCCTATTGTCGGGCAAATACCATCTGAGCCTACTGGAGACGGTCGGCGCTGTTGTCCACGTAGCGGCGGTACCATCGGGCCCATCCAGGCACCATTCTGGTTCAGGAGACCTGCGATGCTTGCACACGTCTCGCACCTGTGCGGTTGCGGAACAGCATGCGACGGACAGTAAGGAGGGATCCATTGCCCTGACATGATGGCACTCTTCTGCAGGTGATGTCGTCGATACCAGCAAGTGTCATCGGTGGTAAAGGTGCAGCGAAGCGAAGGAGTCCTGTGTGGTGATAGACATGGACTGTGGAAGGTCTTCTGGCATGAATGTTACTGCTGAGCCGATCTATGAATGGAGATCAGCTGCCGGGGTGTGGTGATTGAAGTTAAAGGAGATGGTATGTGAAACACGAGATGATATGAAAGACGGTGAGCCAAAGGATCGTGAGTGGCTCGGGCAAGACCTGTACCACTCTACATCGATCATGGTTGGCAGCGCAACGGACATCTCCCAAACACCCAACCACGGAGGGAGGTGGAAGAGCTTCGCCTTGCGCCGCCCGTCCAAGCCTGCTTGACCCGGCGGCCGGTGATGCGTTGTCCACTCTCTTTACCCGCCAAAGTCTGATCTTGTACACGATCCCATGGCACATCGTCGTTCACTGACGTCTGGCCAAGGAACGATACACTATACAGCGAACACGATGCACTGATCCGATTCGTCTGTAGGTCGGACGTGTTGCCGGTAAGGCAACGCATTGCGGATCGTCCCATTCATCGCGGTGGCATTGATGGGGTTGGCTGTAAGTGTCGCAGCTGACCTGGCGGGTGGCCCAAGGCAGGACACAGCAGCATGGCCGCCCGACGTCTGCGTTGACTGGACGTTGGGCTCCGTCGTTGGTGGTGAGGCCTCTCGATGGACCACAAGCGCGGGGCCGCATAGGAGCGTGTGCGACGGGCATGTCATCTTGACGAAGAAGAAAGCCAAGGATCTGGGAATGAGAGCCAACAACAGTGCTGTGAACCGCACGGCTGACATGTAGAAGATCTGAGAGAGGCACCGACCAGGAATTGAGCTAACTATTAGTCCTCGGGATTGGAGAGTGCTTATTCTATCCGCGGTAAATGGTTGAGCAGACACAGGACTTTTGTTGAAGTGGCGCTTTGCTAAGGCTCGGCTGTGATGTAGCTGGCTGAAAGCAGCCATGATCCTTCGCTGCGTGTGGGCAGCCATATGGCAAACCCGGACACTGGGAGTGAAGCAGACACCCACATAGGTATTGTCATGTTCATAACATGGCAGATCAGTTAACGATCGATATGGCAGCTTGTTCGCAACGCAGCATGATGACCTGCTGCACCCTTACTGACACAACCCGTAGAACAATTCAGCAAGCTCCGAAGCCCATCAGGTGGAAGACGAAAGCCCAGAGTGATATATTGACACATATGAGTATACCAAAATAGGAAGGAGCACCACACTCCAAGTGAATTGACCAGCTCGCCACCAAGGATCCTGACTCGCTGGAGCGGCGCGATGGCGCGATCCGTCGCATTACGAACCCATCATCTGATATGCCGGATCCCTCATCGATGTGGAGCTGACTGCCAATGCTCGTGCACAATTCCTGAGCAACATGAAGTCCCGCGGTGTCCACTCATTGGCCGAGCACGTCCCACATGCTAGCCCAATGAACTTCGACGAATAACTACAATGAGCTACACTGCCTCAACAGGAACCACGTGGACCCCATGGTTCGTGTCTACATTGGACGGGGCGTCGGTGCGTGTGACGAGAGAAGCTATGCCGGCGTGGTGCATGATTAAGAGCTATGCGATGCGGTGCCATGCGAACAAGTGACGAATCGTTTGCCTCCTTCACTCAGAGCGCGTTGCCGTTTGCCTTCTTTACCCGCCAATATGCCTTCGGCAGGAGACATGCACGATGGTCGGAAGTCGAAAAGTGCCGCCGGAACGTAGACCGACGGAGCGTCAACCGAAACATGCTCTTTGCATACGCGATAAGCAGATCGTCGCTGGACGTTCTAAACACTGTGGCTCCGATAAACCCAAGGAAGAGAGCTTGTGCCATCTTCAGATCTCGGAGACTTCCAGCAGTACGCCCAAGATATTCCGGCGAGTCACCAGGGTAGCTGCCTCCATTGCAGTGCTTTCCGCTTCGGACAGAACTGTTGATTGCAAATCGACTTCACCGAGAGCCCGGTCGGACTCGGCATTGAGCTTCTGAAATCACCGAGCGCACCGATGAGGAGGCAGCGTAGAGGCTCGAACAATTAATTACGAAATCGAAGCAAAGCAAGATCGACGACAACGAAACCGTGTCAATTCCCTCCGCACTCCCCTCATCCCTCCGCTTCCTTCATCCACCAACCCAACAACTTGTACAACTTGTACAACCCTGCCCGAGTCTCTTCGCAGCGATCGATACGTTACAGTCCCTCTCGCCGAGTTCAGCAATGATGCCATGCAGGAATCACGGTGGACACTCCTTGGTTTGGCGCGGCTGTTGCTCGCGTTGGTGTATTAGTAGGGCTTCTAGCAGGCACCGCTCGAGCTCAGAAGGTACGCTTACGTCGCATGGCCAATGTTTCTTTGTCCCTGGCACTGGACCAGCAGTCACCATGGCGAACAGCGTCGCGAGGACTTTGCGACACGTGGCGAATTTCATCGTGTCTTGTGGTTAGTGTCTTTAGCTGCGAGGTAACAGATGGGTTCGTGTATGTGTGTTGGCCGCTGGGATTGAAGGACTGTGGGTGGCAGTGTTGATGCAAAGGAAAGGGGAGCAGAGAGTGTCCAAGAGGGTGCATTACAACCGAAAGTCCCGCCTCCTGCAAGTCCTTGCGTTCGGACGAGGGAAGATGTTGTGACTTCTCCAGACTACAAGCCTGCCTGTCAGTCATCCGTGACCTGCCCGTCAAACAGATCCTAGCAGTCGTTCCTGCGCCGGAAGAATGTTGATCGACAACATGCTTCACAGACAGCCCGGTGAGGTCCGACATCGAGCTTCTGGAAGCAAGGCACTGAGACAGAGGCAGAGTGGAGGCTCGAACAGTTTATTCTAAGATATAAGCGGACCGGTGTCAGCAACACAGCCTGTAATCATCCGCATTCTGCCTGTCATATCCCAGCAGGTACCATGTGCCAACATCAGATCCGCGACGACGGGTCAGGGGCTACGGAATAACTTGCCGACACTCTCTCAACCACGGGGTCGACCAACCGACCATCCTGAGATTACTCGTCAGGCGTACCAGATGTCGAACTCCCGTATCCGTTGCGACGGTGTGTCTATACGTCTATACCACCATCTCGCAATCCTCTCGCAAACACGGAGCAAATCACTCCATCGGCCAACGGTGGCTTGAATCGGAGACGCTCAATAAATGAGTTCGCTATACATCCTGCACTTCTTCCAGCATCTGTAGCTCCGACTCCCGCGTTCGTCCATTCGAGACGGTCTTTCCACCGTGCTCGCCTTGCCAATCTTCATAGCGATACTGTAATCTCCCTCTGATTCTCGTCGCTTCCAATGCAGTCCCAATTACTTCGTACACGCCGCTTGATCATCATGCAAGCCCGCCCACCAAACAGAGAAAATAGACCCTCGCAATGCACCTTCCAAGCCCTTTTCGGCATCACTCTACTCCGCCGGGCCATCCAAAACCCTCACGCCCCCGCTCTTTTCCAAAATCTCTTCATCCCAAACCGTCCTCTCCTCCTTCAGCATCCTCTGCACATACACAGTCGTGAATATCGCCCACACAGCCGCCCACGCGAATGGGAAACTCCACCCGACCACGAACGCCGCCTCGTGCTGGATCGTGAAAACAAGCACCGTCGTGACGACCGCACATCCCTCCGCTCCGAACGCCCAGAAAATGCCGAGTCGTCGTAACATCGCGCGGAAGACGTGGCTCGCTTCGTAGCGCTTGTTGAGAGCTTCGCGGTAGGGTGTGCCGCCTGAGCCGTCCACGGCGATGACGTCCTCGATCATGGTGTAGATTGCGGGTCGCAATTGGGCACCTTTCGGGATAGAGGACATCCGGCAAGGAGAGGGAACTTCGTAGTAGCGGAGAAGATCGACGAGGATGAGCTCGGTGCCGAAAACGAAGAGCATGGAGGGAAGGGGCATGGCGAGGAGACGGATGGGCGGGTTTTCTTGGACGGTGCCGCTGAGAGGTTGTTAGTTGGAGAGTTCTATATCGTGTGGATTGCCAGTACTTACACAATCAACTCAATCATCACCGCCACCCAGCCGAGGGTGAAGTTGAAGTGAAACCAGTCAAAGTACCAGCGATGCGCGCCGATGACACGACATGTGCTGCCCTTCCGGAATAATCGCCAAGCGCGGATGAAGTATTCGAAAATACTGACACCCCCTAATGCGGCCGTGACAATGGTGAAGACCAAGTTGGGTGAGAGGTCGGTCATGTACCAGAGTGTGAAGTATAGCGCGACTGGAGCGACGATGCAGTCGATCAACACCATTGACCAGAAGAACACTATCGCCCACTTCCTCGATCGCAGGTCGTAGTTGAGTGGCGGTGGTTCCGGTTCGAATCCAATGGTGTCGGAGATATCACTGTCTCCGCTTCCACCTTCCGCGTTCCTCTCAACATCGCCATTTTCGACACTGCGCCGTCGTTGCTCTTCTTGCTGTTGCTCACGGTTTGACGCTTCGTTGCCCACTGCGATCGTTCCCGAAGATCTACGGCGGGTCATGGCCAGAGACGGACGCCCGTAGGGTCCATCACGGCGGACATCAAAGTCTCGCGACTTCCTGCCGCCATAGTCCATGCTCCTCCTCCCTCCGGCGTCCATGCTTTTCCGCGTCGCATGTGTTGGCTCCGCGCGTTTCCTCCCGCCATTGGGATCCATACTTTTTCGCGTTGTTGGAATTGAATTCGTCCATGGTAATTGCACGCTCTTCTTGCGGCCGGATGTATTTGAGGTTGTGGTTTTGAGGGCGGACGTGGGTAGTACCGAGTCGGAGTGGTGGGTAGTCACAGGGAGGTCAGTGGGAGGGGAGGGTTGGTCGAATGGTCCATCGTGGCGCTGGTCGAAGTCGTGCTGTTGCGCCTTGTCGTCATCGTCGTGGTTCCGCCCGTCACCGGCCATGACAGGGATTGAGGAGTGGCTTTGCCTGTGCCGGGATCGCCGTGGGAATCTACGAGGTAGTGGCCCTTGCTGAACAATGCAGTTCACTGGCTGGTCCTTGAAATGCTCGTCCCGAAAGAGCGACAATATATGAATAACCGTGGTCGTTGGGGGTGGTGTGGAGCGGAGCGGAGTGTCGTGGTGTGGTGTGGTGAGGATGCAGGAGAATGACGACGGGAGGTGTCGATTCGATTGCGTCGGTGGTTCCTACATCCGTCTCCGATGGAACGGGACGGGGAGTCGCCGCTGCCTATTAGGGAACCGGTTTCATGCAAACTCTCCCGAAACTTTCACGGCGATTTGATGTGAGATGAATCAGATGATTGGACGAAGCTCCAGAGTGGCCAACCGGTCGAATTCCGCATTTCCCGATTTCCGAAAATCGTGTTAGCGCGAAATCTCGCCAAGACATGCCCGTGTAAGCACATTCGGGTGCATTGAGCGGTAGACAAAGGCGAGCGGTAAACGTATAGATAATTATATCGAAGAGGATAGGCTATAACGGATACTATATAGTAATGCGGTCGCTAGCGGAGGTAGTAGTAATATTAATGTTCGAGGGAGGGTTCGAAAGGCGCGCGGTAGCTGTTTTAGTAACGAGGATATTAAAAAACGCCGACAATATAAAGTAATGCGCCTAATTGTAAGGCCTTTAATAATAAGACAGATGCATTTACCTAACAATAAAGCGCGAATAACGCACCGAATACAATGCGAACACTCGATTAGCACGGGCGTAATTAGCTAATAGTAAAGGAGTAACGTCTATCTCTTAACTACGATAGTAATAGACGCAAAAAGGACAACGGCGAGTACGAATAGGTGTAGAATACACCCGAATAAACTCGTGAGAATCTCTTTATATCTGCGAAAATCGCGCTAACGGAGGATCGCGTTTTCGGAAATCGGGAAATGCGGAATTCGACCGGTTGGCCACTCTGGGCCTATGTAGATTGATGAATAAGTGGAAGCCAACGCCAAGTCGACTATCGACGTCACCGCCAACAAGCCTCACAACTTCCGAAGTAAGCAAACTCTTGTCGCTCTTTGACACGCGTTGTGGACTTTGGCAGTACCAAGAACGATACCCGGATGTAGCCGGCAGCTCAACAGAACAGCATGTAACAGACCTACCTCCTCGCTCCGCTCCGCTCCTCCACCTACCTACCCCTACCCTCCCTCGACTCCACCTCCATCCCTGCCCGCCATGCTCCGCCCTCTCCTCTCTTTGGCCACTCTCGTCCTCACCGCCGCCTCTCTCCAGTCTCCTCTCCTTCAGCACTCCACCGGCCGCAATGTCAGCGCCGCTCTCTTCTCCGAGCTGGAAGAGCTTGCCCGCATTGTCGACATTTCCTATTGCGTCGGACTGATCACCGCTGGCATTTCCAAACCCTTCAGCTGTCTATCCCGATGCTCCGACTTTCCTGCATTCGAACTGGTAACGACGTGGAATACTGGACCACTACTGTCCGACTCCTGCGGATACATCGCTCTCGATCATGGTAAACAGCGAATCATCGTCGCCTTTCGTGGGACGTATAGCATCGCCAATACGATCATCGACTTGAGCACTATACCGCAGAAATATGTGCCCTATCCTGGCGATGACAATACTGTCGATGTGTCGACGACTGGTGCCAAATGCGCCGACTGCAGCGTACACATGGGCTTCTACTCTTCCTGGACCAACACTCGCAGGTCGATTCTCCGGGACCTACAACAGCAAATCTTCCTTCATCCTGACTACGCCGTCCATCTCGTTGGCCACTCTCTTGGAGGCGCGGTCGCTGCTCTAGCTGGTCTGGACTTCGCGTCGAGAGGGTGGGAACCTACCGTTACCTCCTTTGGTGAACCGCGGATCGGCAACGCACCTCTCGTGGAATACATCGACAAGACGTTCAACGTCGGCTCAAACCACAGTCTACCAGAAGACGACACACAAATGAAATACCGGCGTGTAACCCATGTGGATGATCCGGTCCCTCTCCTCCCGCTGACAGAATGGGGTTACGCCATGCACGCCGGAGAGATCTACATTTCCAAATCTTCTCTCTCGCCGGACGTCGCAGATCTACAGCACTGCGAAGGCGACAACGATGCCGAGTGCATTGCCGGGCAGGACTCGAGCGCCGAAACGGGTTTGCCGGCGAAACGAGACCTTTTGGAATCAATCCGCGACGAGATTGAAGATGTCAGGACAGAGAGCTGGGGCGTTCCTTCGCGATACAAGCTGTGGGAACTGTTTTTCGCGCATCGCGACTACTTCTGGCGATTAGGGGTCTGTTTGCCCGGCGGTGATTCGCTGGGTCCTGGCAAGCTGGCTGCAAACCCCAAGGTCGATCTGTGACACATATGCGAAGGTGTTAACTTGGCTGAGGCGTATAATTCATGCTTACGAATTTCACGAGCAGTCAGATGACCGAGAATGATGGGTGAGATTGCACAATTCCTGATGATTTGGTGGTGAATGTGCTTTGAGGCCTGTCAAAGAAGACGGTCTATTTTTGACCCTCCACTTGTGTTCTGCTTTATTCCATAACAAAGGCTACGGCATGTAATCTTGTTCATCACGCATTGTACTGCACGACATCAAGTCTTCCTCCGCCCTTGGAGACGATTTCTGTTTTGACCTCTACCATCACATACTATCTCGCAGGCGATACATACAAACATCAACGACTGGCTCGTTTCCCAGACCTACAACCAGCACTATACCACCCAGATACCTCTCAACCACGCATCAAGATGTACACCAACCCATCAATCCTCCTCGCGACTCTCGCCACCCTACTGGCCTCGACCTCGAGCCTGCACATCCCCGCCTCCTTCGCTCGTAGGCATGTTGAGACCAAGGTCATATCGACCACCGCCATCGTCTATGCCACCAAGCCTTCTCCACCAAAGGTCAAGACCATGACACGCTTAACGACCAAGTACGTCTCCGCACCACGCCCCTCATCGAGACCAGTGAAGAAAGTCACCGTCACATTCCACCCCACCCTCACCGCCGGCCGACCCAACCCATTTCCCAAGCCAAAGCCAAAGCCCAAACCAACCAACCAACCCGCACAACCCCCAGCAGGCACTCGACCCAAGGCACCCATGATCTCCAACTACGCCCCCTTCGCCAACGGCGCCACCACACCCCCGGCCTACCACCCAACCCGCAAACCCGGCCTCCCCAAAGTCCACCACACCCCCAAACCCCGCCCCGCCGCTCCCTCCCCCAAACCCGCCGCACCAAGACCCAACCACGCCCCGTCCGCACCACCAGCAGGTATAATCATCACGCCCCTCACGCAGACCGTCATCGGCGGAAAAACAACCCACGTTCCCATCCCCACCGCGAAAGCCCCCGCGCCGAAACCCAAAGCGTCGATCAACGCGGGGCGACTCGCGTCTCTGATCGGGCAGATGAAACCGAAGCCCACGCCCACGCCGAAGTCGCCGTTGCTGTTTGATTCGCGACCGGCGCCGAAACCGGTGGATCCGAAGGATTATCGGCCGGTGATTCCGACGGGGGAGGAGAAGGCTAGGGCGTTGTTGAAGGGGTTGGAGGCGATGCAGGGACGGGGTTAGGAGGATGAGGGAGGAGAGAGAGAGGAGAGAGATTGGTTGAATTTAACTTTCTTGGATAGGATATTGTTGGCAATTGAACTGTGGAATTTTTTTGAGCATGCTGCAGCGCAAAGACATTGTGTTAGTCGTCATAGAGAAGGGTAAATGTGTTGCTGGCTCGGCAGGACGCACTCGTTAGGGGGTGTAGACCGGTTGGCAGCGGGTGCTACTAAGGCGTACAGTTTATCTGGCAGAACAGACTAAACAAGTGTATCAGTACCTCAGCAGAACGTGCCAACAAGACGTTGCAGATGACTCGACAAGACAGCCCAAGAAGCCACGCAAGCGGCACAGTGGTAACAACCTGAAGGAGATGCGGGCAATTGAGCAGCACATCTCAAAAGGAGCACAGATAGCCCGGCACGACACATTGTCAAAGGTCCAGTATGCACTGTGGTCGACACTCCCCTGCCAAATAGCCCTGCCACGGCTCATCGCGACCTCCTCTGCTCGTTTCCCTCGCTCCATAACCCGAAGCTTCCTCCCGCATAATTCATGCCCCTATCCCGCTAGAATAGCATCGCAAATCCCACCAATCCGACCGTGAAGCTTCCCGTCCCGTTTCAGCATCAATCCGTCCTCTTGCTTCCTCACTTGGCAACAAACAGCTCCAAGCAATCCATATCCTCAATCTCCACGCTCGCGACATCAGCCTTCGGATCCAGCCTCTCCCCGTCGAATTCCAGCCACACTTCCGCGTTGTCGGGGAGTTCAAAGGACTTCTTTGACGCCATGATGATTTTCTGGAAGACGGTCGTCTGTCCATCATCGTTAGCATGTGCTCGCAACAGGTATACATCCCACAGATGCATGAAACTCACCGGCGTAACCTTCAACTTGAAATCCCGCTTCCCCTTCGCCTTGACCACCAACTTGATGTAGTCTTCCTTCTTCCCCTCCGTCTCTGCCGTCCCACCCTCCTGCTCTTCCTCCAGCACTTCTCCCGTTTGATGCCTCCGTTCTCTCTCCCTCTCTTCCCGAATCTGCTTGAACCACGCGTCATCCACAGCTTCGACATGCACCTGTCCTGGTTCCTGCTCGACTTCCCCTTCTGCCAGGGCGGGATTTCTACCGGGCCAGCTGACGTTCCCCTTCGCATCCACCACGAGTCCGAAACGTCGACAGGTCGTAGAATCGTACAGCTTCCTCCCGCAGAATGTCAGGAAAATCGAGTCCGGATTCGGGAATTCCCACCGCTTACAGTAAGCGTCCCGAACGGCACCAAGAGTCTGGCTGATCCTACGGCGGATGATCATGACGCCCTTGCTCATGGGAGAGGATACCAATATTGATACGACGGGATCAGACTGGTCGCCTGTCGGCGTGGATGTGGAGGAGGCAGTAGGGAGATCAGATGTGGTGGGCGTGGAGTTGCGTTGGTCGGAAGGAGGTTTCGCTGCTGCTGCGAGTCGGCGCTGAGCAGCAGCGGCGCGGGCATTGCGGGCGAGTGCAGCAATTTCGGGATCGGAGTCTTCATCTTCTGGAGGTGGTGAGGGTCGTCGAACGGTGGTGGTGGATGTGATTTGGAGGTCGTCATCGTTGCCATCCGGGATTGGTCGTGCCGGTCTTGATTTCGACGCGGGACTACCATGCTCGAAACCTGGTCTCGGTCGTCGTGGTGACCGCCTCACCGGCAGCACTTTCTCCTGCTCAACCATCACGACCCCATTCCCAGCAACATCCTCATCATCATCCGAGCTGCCCAGGTCTACCGTGCTTGTCCCCGCCAGAGCTTTCCTCAACAATGCCTCGCCCTCCTTTCCGGAAATCCTCCGCTTCTTCAAGTCACCTTCATTTTTCACCTTTCCCTCGCTCTCCTCCTCCCCATCGCCACTCTTCCTCTTCGACTTGTCCTTCTTCTCCTTCTTGATCCTCCTCTCACGCCTCTCCTCGCTCTTGCCCCGCTTCTTCCTCTCTTCCCTCTCCTTCTGCTTCTTCTCCTGTGCTATCCGAGCAGATTGCACAGCGAGGAATGAGGAAGCATGACTAAAGAGGTTCCGAGCAGGAGAGGCTTCGCGCTTCGTCTGTGTTGGTGTAACATCATTGTCCGAGTCGGAATGGATGGTGAAGTCGTTGGCGTGTGCTGGTTTCGGCGGCGGCACGGCGACTTTGAAGAAGGACATCGTTCGATCGAGAGGTGGTGTCACTGACACATTCAATGCATGTGCTCGGAGCGTGTGTCCTTGTCCCGTCGCAATGCCAAATCCGATCCCAGTATTCAACGGACTGCGCAATATCGCTAGTCGCCCTCTATTCTCGCCTGGTCGTGATCAAGTTGCAAAGTCGGACACGCCGTGTCTCTCGATCCCTCGTTCTGATCCTCGATTGTGTTGTCCTTGGGCCTCGAAATACCGCTTCAGTACCAATTATCGCTGTCTCGTTTCCGTTGGAGGAAGCCGCTCGTAGCAGTGTGTTGCAATTCCAGCGTTCGTCTTTTCGTAGCAGGTGAGACTGTCACTGTAGGTAGAAAGCAACAGGAATAGCGACAAGTGAAGTCGAGCAAGTCGAGGTCGCGCTGCAGCCAGACGTGGATCGCGTCTGTGGGGGCCGAAAACTTTAAACCCCACTCACAATCCAGCCGCTCGGACTTTGACGGTTGCTGTCACTTCACTCTGATCGGAGGATCACATGTCAAATGGTAAACTCGGTCGGGAATGGACGGTGAGACTCGGGAAAGTTGTGTATTAGGCGCAGTGTTCGTCTAGTGGCGTATGTAAACAGAAAGCAAAATCATCAGTCGAACGCAGCACTTCTAGGTTGTAACGACAGACTTCCGGCCCAAACAGCAGCAACTTTTCGTGGACCTGCTCTCGTCTCTCTCACTCCTCCTCGACATTCAATTATGTGCTCAGGGTCTCAAACGTCGATCAAGTCCTTTGCGCCCTTCTCACTGCACACATATATCACCTCGTGGCGATCGGTGAAGCCGTTGAACCTCGTGGCCGAGCACTTGGTGTAAGCGCCCATTTCCTCAAAGTACAGCCAATCGCCGACATCGACGACATCCTGAGCGAACCACTTCTCGGCAATACAGTCGATTCCATCGCAGGTGGGACCCCATATGGAGTAAGTGATAGCCTTCTTTGCGCGGGTTGGGACGGTCGCGGTAACGTCCTCGGCGGACGCATAGCCAGAGTCGAGCAGGTTGTCGGTGGACAGATGCACCTTGCCGTAGTTGAAAGCGTCGGCACGACGTGCGGTACGCAGGATGCGTGGGACCGGGTGCTGATGGTCGAAAATGATGGAGGAAAAGTTGCCGTAGACTCCATCATTCATGTACAGCATGTAGCTGGTATCGGTGTTGACAAGGGACTGCTTGTCCTGCACAGTGCGACGGGCGATGACGTTGCAGGCCAGGGTGAAGGCCGAGGAAGTGTAGTATCGGCCTGGCTCGGCGATGATGCGGACGGATGGAGGGAAGAGGTCGTCCACGGCTGCGCCAAGAACCGAGGCCATATCATCGAATGTGTCGGAAACGAAGCCGCCGCCGCAGTCGAGGGTGTGCAAGGTGAAGCCCAAATCGGCGGCTTGGTCAAAGACAGTGCGGGCGTCGTCAACGGCCTGACGGAATGCAGAAGGATCGGACGCGCCAGATCCAACGTGGAACGCAACCCCAACAACATTCAATTCCAGCTCCTTGGCCACAGTGAGAAGCTCCTGGACATTATCCATGGAAGCGCCAAACTTCTGGCTCAGGCGGCACAAACTAGCCGAGTCGTCCGTGAAGATGCGAAGGAAAAGCTCGGCCTCTGGGAAGACGTCCTTGATCTTGTACAGCTCGTCCGTGTTGTCAAACGTCATCTGCTTGACTCCCTGCTTGAGAGTGTAGCGAAGGTAGCTCTTTGTTTTGCAGGGCTGAGCGTAGATGATCCTGGAGGTGTTCACGCCCATGCCCACAACTTGCTCAATCTCAGTCTTGCTGGCACAGTCAAATCCTGCGCCCAGCTTCGCCAGGAGGTTCAAAACCGCCGGATCTGGGTTGCACTTCACCGCGTAGTGGGGAGTGACACGAGGGAGGTGCTTCTTCCAGCGCATGTGCTGCCGGTAGACTTCTCCCAAGTCCGCGACAAAGAAGGCGTCCTCCGCGCCGGCCTCGCACTCGTGTGGGTCGACGTTATCAATGTGCTTTTGCAGCGCAGCACCAATCAATTCTTTTGCGCTTTTGTTGCCATCATGGCAGTCCGCTCCGAAGTCAGAGTCGGAAGAGGTCTCAAAGGAGCCATTTTTCAATGACAATTCATGACACTGTTCATATTCATTGTGGGTAAAGATGTTGATCGCGCTCGGTGTCATCGCCTTATGGAAGGTGATGATTTGGTCAGGTGGTGTTTTCGGGGTGCTCGCGGCCGTCGTTAAGGTGGTTTGAAGGGTGCGAAGCCCAATCGGATGAGTCCTGGGTGGCGGTGCCCAGAGTCTTCTTCCCCGGAAGAGGGAAGAGCCCTGATAGAGCTCTTATGCGGCAGCTGAGGGATTGATTCGAGCGGAGAGGATTGGATTAGATCCAAGAGCAGCAGTTCAGCGGGAGGTGGTGCGGATGTGTCCAGGCGGCGGCTTGGAGTTGTTGATGTGGGAGCAGGGGCGTATGGATGCAATTTGATCACTGATGAGGTTGAAGGCCGAAGTGGCCGTGGTGGAAGTGCGCCTTTGTAGACCAAAGGCTAGTCGGCGTGTGATGGGGAGGCCAGTCTCGCGGTGCGCTGAAGGGCGGAGTTGTCAGAGGGAATGGTCGCAAAAGTTTCCACGTGCGTGAATGAAGGATCAAGCTGCGGTCACGAAGGGAGGTGAAGTTGGACACAAGAGGAGTGAGGGAGATGTTGAAGGGGTGAATTTCTGTAGTGTGGCGCGGCGTCCTCGGGCCAGCGAATGCCCTGGTCTCGATCGCGATGGAGGTTTCGTGTGTGGAGGACTTACCGCGGGATCAGGCGAGGGCTGATGAGAGGCGCCAAAGCTCGACGGGGTGGATCTCGCAGGTGATATAGGTCCGGACGCAGGAGCGCGATATTGTGGTATGATTGTTGGTGGGCGTTGATCGCAATGAGGGAACAGTGTGGTGACGATGGACGACGGAAGAATCTTGAGGGACTTTCCTTTCGGCAGGTGTGGAAGTGGCCAATGCCCCAATCGAGCTTTTTTCGGCTCAAACCTGACCTCAGACGTCACCGCACGCGAGCATCCCCCTTCCCCGTGTTTTCTCTCCTTCTTTCTGTACCGCAGCAGCAATACTCTTGGAAAATATACCTCACCTTTCCATCTCTTGCCCGTTTCTCCATCTGGTGATTGATCTAACACATACTGCCTTTGCCCGTGCCCATGTCCATTAATCCCTCGCTTGCCGCCCTCCCTCCAAGCGAAACATCTCACAGCCTCGACCCTTGAAAGACCCTGGCAGAATTGGCGGTGTCGGCCTAAATATGACGCAGACCGCCTCGAATTCCCTCTCCTCGAACAGGACACTCTCACTCGATGTTATTATTCCCGGCAGCGGCTACTTCATGCCTGTGCAGAGAGGAGAAACGATATCCGCGTGATCTTGGTCCGGACGATCACTCTAGAAGGAATATGACCGACAGCCAGAGTCCGTATATCGCTCACACGATGGATGCAACGCTCGCGAAAGGAGGCCATGATGATCGGGATCTCCCCACGCAAAACCACCTCGGACTTGTGAACTACGCAAGACGAACTGGCCGATCAACGCTGTTGCCACTCCTACGCATCACGCAGGAAACCACGCACGCTTGGTGGGAAAGGACTTTGATATTCATCTGGATCTGATTGAGCTTCACTTCTCCTCTCCCTCTAGACGGTGTCGTGATACTCGCACGCTCTTGGAAATCTTCGCAACAGCCTACTCGTACTGGCTCTTCTGCTGCTTTTTCTTTGGCGCCGATCGTGGCCATTCCCAGTACTGGAACCGGTTCACGCCAGCATTACCATACTCCGGCAGGACTGCCACCGCTACAGGCACACCACCCGCGACTTTCACCCGCAGACATGGCCTCTTCAGCTTCAAGCAGAACTTGCAGGCATGCCCTTCACCGTGCGGACCCCATCTGCCCCCATATTTGCGTGTGAATAGACAGACCACAAGACAAGCGTCGGATTGTCCGTCCAACCACGCCTTCCACAGGTATGGCGCTTCCCGCCCTTTCTCAACCAACAAATCCCAGAACTTCTCCAAGGTGGCCGAGTCGTTGTGAGGCAGGTCGATGTGTCCTAGTTCTTCGGTCTCCTTGCCAACCTCGCCAGCCATCAGCAGTTGCAAGAGTCTGAAGTCCGGCACATTATCTTCTGGTTCCAAGGAATTTTCGCTGTCGGCCACCTCACGACGCCGCTTGCCTAAGGAAGATGGAATCGTGGGCCTTGGTCTCGCTTCCCCCACCTTTGCCATCGCCGGCCGCTTGCAAAGGCCGGGTCTATGTGAGCTCGCGTGGAATGTCGCGAGTAGTTTCGTGGCCTGCTTCTCGAAATCTTCGTCCCCCAGTTCATCGTCCAGCTCATCGTCCTCCAGCCCGTTAATTGTCTCTGATTCTCTGTGCGGCGTCGGCGCGGCAGTCTCGCGCAGGGTTTTCCCGAGTCGTGCTGTTGTCGCCCGTCGTCGCTGCTCTTGCCGCGGTACATGTCGCGCGTCAGACTTCGCCGGCATTGAAAGCGTGCGAGAATTTGGGAGCATCATCTCCGTTCGCGATTCTGAGTCTTCATCATGGACCTCTCCATCCAGATGATCGCCCAGCTGCTCCTCACCAGACTCCATCATCCCACGCCCAACCTGCTCGCGACGTCGCTGCGCTGCAAGCTCCCACCGAAGTTGCTCGTTCTCCGCCTCGAGCTTTGCCTGGTGCGCCGCAATTCTCTCGAGCTCCTTGCGTTTCAGCTCCGCCTTGCGCTCGTCCGCCCTGAGCGCATCTGCGAGAGGCTGGAAGACTTCTTGGAGGTTGCCCCAAGCCGTATCGAGACCAGCTTTCACCTCCTTCATCTTTTCCATGCCGCTTTCCACTTCTTGCTTCACTTCTTTCATCCTCTCCATCTCTTTCTCCATTTTCTCCATCTCCTTGGTCATTCTTTCGGCCGTACCTTCGGGCACGATCACCTGCGCGCCGCCTCTGGTATAGATCTCGAAGGCGGGACTGTCCATGATGTTGATGGTGTTGGCGGTGTTGAGATGATCTGTGTCGGAGTGTCAATTTTTCTCCCGACCAAAATCTCGTGGTCTTCCGAGCTGCCGTTTGTCTCTCGGCTGCGGCCTGAGGCGTGCTGGCCCTGCTTGCATGTCGGCTCGGCAACGTGCAGGCAGGTCTTGCCGCAATGCTTGTGTGGCGCGAATACTTGGTGTGCCGACGATGGACAGGAGTCGATTCACCAGAACGTCTGAGAAGTAGGTCTGCATCGCATCGAGCATCTCCTTCGCCTCGTACATACCCATCTTGAATTTCACGGCTGAACTCCAGACTTTCACGTGCTCCAGAGGTCTCACGAGCATGTTGACGTCGGAGTCAAGAGGCATCGCCGTCATTCACGCGCACCATTGGGAACACAACATCTGAGTCCAGAACCGGCACGGCAGTCACCGTCAAAGTTCTTTCTAGCACTCACTTTGAGCCAGCATGGACCCACATACGGTGGAGAGGTCTCGACTCAGCCATTAGCGATGTGCCAGAGCTCACCAAGCATTCAACCAGCGAAAGACGCAGAAGATGGGGTGTGAGCAGGCTGCGGAGGGATAAGGTCCGGACTCGAACCGACCGCCTCTGTGCCAAGTCATGGGCACCTCGATCCCCACTCGCCATGCGACTTACATGATCGTCTTGCCGTAGCCACAGCCATTTCGACGCCCCTTGCCGTCCAACTCCGTCCCCGGCTCCGCCACCCCATCCTCAACACGCTCGATGCGCATCTTTCCACACCAGATACACTTCGCCATTTTCAGCGGCATCTCAACTGGAAGCCCGGCCCAAACACCTTTCGACTTCTCCACGGTGAGATACCTCCTGATCCTGAGACTTCTGCGAGCTTCTCGGATACAAGTTGACTAGAAGCCTCCACAACGCCTCTCCCCTTTGGAGACCTTTGGCATTGGACGATTTTCCACACATGCATGCATCGCCACACGGCGTGCCTGCGATCCGCCACTTTTCAATCTTGAGCGCGGAGCCCATCGCCGTCTCCTCTGTGCGATGCCAAACGAAAAATTCATGCCGCTTTCTAGCATCCACAGTCCCGTCTTCCATGATGTCTGCATCAGCGCGATGCGGACGAAATGCTCCGTGACCTGGGCTTCCATGTGCAGCCAGATATCTTCTTGGTAGGCGATATGGCGCAAGGCTTGAAATTTGAGGTCGCTGGGCATAGCCATCTGGTTCGCGGGATGTTGGCGGGTGGTGGAGGAGTCATGGACGATGATGAACTTGTTGCTGCCGTAGAACATGGGCGCCACGATGTTGCTGATGGAGTGGCAGGTGTTCATGATTGGTGGTGGCCGATCCTCAGTGTCCGGGGTTACGCACTCATCCCTTTGCGGACCACAAGGGTGAGTAACCCGTCCGGTGGCAGAGAGATTGATGGTGATGGCGCGGTCCCGTGGCCGTCTGTCAATCACCAATGCGTAGATCCGATTTTGGAGCTCCACAGACAGATCCAGGAGACCTCTCGACGTTAGGGGGAGATTCGCCGCCGCTGCCGTCAGAAGTCAGCATGTTTTGCGGCGTGCAGCGCAGATACGTACTAGGTCACAACTTGTCCCGCCGTATCCTGCGTCATTGTAATATTCTTGCTGCGAACCTCATGCGCAGCCTCGCCGATTTTGGCTTGTTTGATACGATTTCCGGCCGACTTCCTCAGTTGAGCCCCAGCCTGGAGCCTCGAGAGCGACGTGTCGTTCATCATTCCTTTGCTATCAGATGCGCAAACGTACTGCCCTGGCTATTCGTGTCGAGTGTCTTCATGAAAAGATGAAGGTTTGGGCAGGTCTTGAATCCCAAAACGTGTTGGCGCAGCCACGGAAGAACATCGGGCAATTCAAGCTGTGCAAGTGAATGTCAGGCTGTGGGTGTACAGCGATCGTCTCGTGACATCTGTATGGCAATGCAGGAACACCGTGAGCTCCAGCATTCCAGTAACTTCTAGCATTGCCGAGATCGAGAGTGTCAACCATATTCACAGCTTGAAATTTGCGAGTCGTATCTTCGGCGTTGGCCTTGCTCTCAGTATAGCATACATTCGCCGGACCCTCCGCGCCTTCACAACTAGTGAATATCTACGGCGATCTTGTTGTTCATGTACTTCCGAATGTTCGGCAAGAACACACAGCAAATGCAGCTAATCACACCAAACGGAATGGTGGTGTACCACACATATCGCAGCGACTCGGAGTACGCCTTCTGGGTCGCATACTGCGTCGCGGCAACGAGCGCATCACTAACGCCAGGGACTGCGGCGGCTGCTCCGGGAACTTGTGAGCCCCAGGCTTGCGCGAGAGCGATGGCGGTTTCCATGTTGGCACCGCCGGCAACGGCGGCACCGACGACGTAGGTGGGGAGGAACTTCTTGAAGCGGTTGAGGAAGACGTTGAAGTAGATGCTTGTGCCGACGGAGCCGCCTGTTGGTTGAATGTCAGTCGAGGTTGGATGCAATCAAGAGCTGATTGGACTCACCAAGGAAGCGAACCGAGAGGGACAATGCGCCAACGGTTCCAACCAGGTCATATGGAGCAGCGTAGAAGGCGAGCGTGAGGGCCGGGACGACGAGAGCACCGTTGCCGAAAGCTGCGAGGGTGGCCATGGCGATAGTGAAGCCGGGGTTGTCGGGCGTGCTGAGGGAGAGAAGAGCGGTGAAGACGGTCATCATGGCGGCCACGATGAAGAACATCTGGCGGACATGACCGCGAGTGTAGGACATGAGGAACCTGGAAAAGGTCAGCCGGATGGATTCAGCAGCAGAGTGTCAACAGCGAGAGGTCTTACGAGACAAGGCAGGCTCCGCCGAGAATTGCCCAGGGGTAGCAGAGGCCGCGCACGCCGACCGTAATGGCATCGGTAACGTAGACGTATTGCAGAATGAGAGGGAAGAATCCGAGAATGGAGCTGGTCATTGCGTTAGTACACAGTTTCGCAGACAAAAGCACCGCTCAATCAACTTACTAAAACTCCATGCCGGCGACGAAGACGATCACATAGGCCAACGCCACCACACGCTGTCCCTGGAAGATCCTGGCGGGGACGAGCGGGTGAGGATGGCTGGTGAAGTACTGGCTAGCCGGGAAGGCGACGAAAGTCATGAGTCCACCAACAATCAATGGTCCGAGAGTATGTCCAGAAGTCCACGGGTACTGGTACCCACCGGCCTGCAGTCCGACCAAAAAGAGCGTGATTCCACCAACGGACAAGAATGTGCCCAACCAATCGATGCCCTTGAGCACACTCCACGTGGTCTGGCCCTCGATGAGCTTGCGTGGTGGCGGCCTGTAGCAGAAGAACAATCCGACCAAGCCGATGAAGTTCCAGATCGCAGTAAGGAGGAAGCAGTACCTCCAGGTACTGGAGCGGACGATCAAGACCGTGTAGAGCAGCTGCGGCATGAACGGCACGATGGAGAAGGTGACAAGAGAGAGTGTGACTCCGCGCCATCGAGTAGGGGTAATCTCAGCGACACTGCGGTACTGTTAGCCTCGTGCAGAAGAGTCAAGGATCGGCACTCTTCTACTCACCCTGCCAATGCGACGAGCTCACACATGCCCGCGCCGATACCGCCGATAGCCTGCGCTGTGACTGCCTGTCCGAGACTGTGCGAGGTGGCTTGGACAATGCTGGCGACGATCAAAAGTACGGAGCCGAAGAGCGCTACTGTACGTCGACCGCAGAGATCGGTGAAATGGCCGACCCAGGGCTGCGAGAGTGTCAGTCCGGGATAACATTGTGAGATTGCCAATGGAGGTTCAACGCACGCAGATAGCTGCCACACCGAGCGTGTTGGCGGTCAACATCCAGTTGGGGGTTGCAGTGCGAATACTCAGCGCAATGGGCGTGAGGGCGGAGCTGGTGAAGTAGAGGATGATCTGCGAGCCGACGTAGACCATGCAGAGGGAGAAGATGGCGATCATGCGAGTGGGAGTCCATGGATGATCGACCTCGACACCAAAGTTGTCAGGGGTATGGAGGGAACCCTTCTCACCGAGTTCGTTGTGTTCGGTGCCATGTTGGCTCTTCTCGTTCGCAGGGGAGACCGACCGTGTGGAGCCCATCTTTGCGTCTCCTTGTTAGTGGGTGATTGGTGTAGAGGCAGAGGAAGCAAAGACGCACGGTGGGACATGAGCTTCACTTTATCACTGACCGCGGACGGCAATCTGTCGTACCGCAGAACGCCATTGGCAGGATTGAGGCTGCGAGCCTACTTCGACCCCAGCCATAGAGTGTATCGAACAAGGAGCCAACAAGCGCGTTGCGGCGCATACAGACACGTTCCGCTGGTTGCCACGTCCAATGGGAGGAGGTCCTGGAGGCCTCTCCGCGAGACATTGTGGAGATCGCCCCGGCAAACCCCAGATTCAGTCTTAGACTTGCGGGGAGAGTTTCGTTTGCGTGGTGCCACGTGAGGGTTCAGCCCTCAATTTGGAACTACAGTATCATGTGAACGGTCTGGACTGCAAGAGCCGTTGATGGAAGGCTGTTTGCATTCTTATTGCCGTTGGCTGGTTGGAGCCGTGGGCATATGTTCCGGAGTCGTCTCAATCGAACGGAGGGTCCGTCAGATGAGATGCACTTCCTGTTCTTCTTCGTCACCCGGCCCCCGTCTCGCAGGAGATGGCATCAGTTTGGGTCACGTTCTGAGCTGGTCGAATAGTGTCGCACTCAGCCTCTTGCCATGTTGGCCGACAACTACGATGTGCGACGAGGAATCAGCATATGCATGGAAACATGCGACTGTGTCCGGAGTGAGGCTCCTTTAGAGTTTGGGTGAATCGGCATCTCTGGCAATTGCGGTAATGATATACCGGCCACGGCCAAATCAGTATGGTGGCTTCGGTTGATCCGGAATCTGGCGTCCACGTTAAATGGACCACGCGGAGTGCGACGCGTAGACCTGCTGCTTTGCTTGCGAGAAGGCGGAACCACCGGATGTCTGGCCCAAAACGTGGTGAATGATTGTCAATATTGAGAAAGGACGGGAAGGAGTAAGAGGAAAGCTTGACATACACCAAGCCATGACTAAGCATGCTAGATCGCCAGTTAAGAAAGCTGCTGTCGCCCTACCTCCCAAGTCAGACCGAGAGGGGATTCTACGAAGTATTTGATAGTCTTAAATGAAAATTTAATAAAAGGCTCTAGCCTAATCCCCGAGGGTCTGATGCTAAACCGCGCAATTCGGCCAAATCTACGCTACGACAAACGGAGGATTCAGTTCGGCCGACCAATGAAGGATGCCAAGCCGACTATTAATAAGCTCGGCACACCACTCGAAAGCCAAGCCGACCACTTCTTAATTCTAAACCTTCTCTTTCACAATTATTACCACTACCAATGTAAGTACTTAATTATTAACAATCTAGCACTATAACATATTGCTATTACATCGCTTCTATTACGTACGTATAGGAAAAGCGATATCTAACGATATCTAGCTTTTTATATACGTACGTAATAGAAGTAATGTAATAGTAACATGTTTGCGAACATATTTGCTAATATGTTTTATAGAGCACTATAGCCCCTAAACCCTCTCCCGAACCCCCCTACCTCGGACACGAACACGATACCTACTACGATACCGAATACTATACCTACTACGATACCGAATACGATACCCGAATACGATACCTAACACTATACCTAACACGATACCTAACACTATACCTAACACAATTAGCAAGATGTCTAGAAAGTAGCTAGGAAACTATATAAGAGAAAGGACAATCGAAATAGGAATCCGAACATGTTAGCTAACATGTTTAGGGCGCCTATAATAAGTATAAGGAGTATATTAGCAATAGTACGGCTATTATCGGCTTCGAGGAGATACTAATCGTAAGAGCTATTATATCCTAGAACATGTTAGGCAACATGTTAATAAACCTTTAGAAGGAGGATAGCAAGACTATCCGTAGCTAGGACATCTACCTAGGAGAGTTAATATGCCGTCTTAAGGTAAGTACAAACACGTTATACATTATATTAAGGAACATGTTAATTAACATGTTCGTAGAAGTCTACTACGCCGGAGGGGGATAACTCGAGTCTAGACCTATCGGATCTAGAGGACGAGCGCTTACTATAGTGCTACGTATATTAATACCGAACACGTTCGAGAACGTATATACTAACGTGTTATAGAAGGTATATAACACTACCGGCGCCCTACGTAACTACTATAAGACTAACGTAAGAGCTCGGCTAGCCCGTTCGGAAACATATTAGCTAATATGTTTTAGCACGGATTTACTATCGAGAACTTAGAGGGTAATGCTAAGAAGGGCGGTCGGTAGGATTCTAAGAAGGTAGATAATACGAAGGGTAATATATTCCTAAATACGTTACGCAACGCGTTTACTAACACGTTCGGTAGCCTTCTATAAGAACATAATTAAGACCTACTTAGCTAAGAAGACAGCCGAGGACTAGGGCGCCTAGTCGGCCCGGTAAACACGTTTAATAATATATTACGAAACGTGTTAGCTAACGTGTTCGTAGCACCCCCCGTAAGAAGGTCGATAAGAAGAAGGCTACTAAGACTCCGGCTATAGTAGTCTCGGATAATTCTTCCTCTAAGGAAGAATCTAAAGTATCTAAGAAGGTAAATATAATACTTATTATATTGCGGAACACGTTCACTAATATGTTTAGGACTCTATTATCTCCCCCTCTACTAGTAAGACCCTAACTAAGACCGTCGGCGCCGCCTCTAAGGCCTCTAAGGTATATATTCCTAAACACGTTGCGGAACGCGTTAGCTAATATGTTTAGGGCCCTATTATCTCCCTCTCCTCCGCTAAGAAGACCGCCGGCGCCGCCCCTAAGGCCTCTAAGGTATATATTCCCAAACACGTTAAGGAACGCGTTTACTAATATGTTTAGCCCGCCCTATAGGCTAAGGGCAAGGCTAAGGATATACGCCCGGAGCTTATCTAGATTACTCGGGGTCGGAATAAGGACTCGGTAACATGTTTAATATTACGCTACGAAACATATTAACTAACACGTTGTAGCTTAACTTCGCTAAGATAAAGAAGTTAGTTAAGAGCTAGGGTAGCGAGGTGCTTTACGGCACCTATAAGGCAATCGGATAGAAGAGTAATATGTTCCCTATCGTGTTGCTTAACGTGTTCGCTAACGTGTTATAGCCTACTTTAACGACCTCTCGCCCGACTACGCTAGCTAGCTCTTCTTCTTCGAGGACGGCCTCTACGAGGTAGAGGAGGATTAAGAACATGTTTGCGAACATGTTATGCATTACGTTCGTTAACATACCTTGGAACTTGTTCTGTCTCTCCCCGCCTTATAGTAGTATTACCTCCGCTATTATGTTAGAGAACATATTTAGCATCTCCCTTGGATTTTAGGGCGAGAAAATCCCGTTCAACAGTTTTAGAAAAAGCTAAATACTAATGCTAATGTTCTTAAGCGCAATATGTTCCATATCGTGTTCCTTATTATGTTGCTAAACACGTTATCTCTTAGTCGGGCCTAAGAAAATCGAACTAGATAAAGGTTAACCCTAACCCTAGGACCCGAACATGTTTACAAACACGTTTGGGAATATGTTAAGGCCCTTAATTACTAATATCTCCACCTAATATAGACCTTTTACTCTAGGCAGCCTTTATATATATCTATATATATATACGACTAAGTTAAGTCCTAGTACATATATATTTACGATAGGATTG
>JALRMM010000201.1:0-66718 GCA_026122155.1 Zymoseptoria crescenta | reverse complement strand
TAGATCGAGTTATTAACCTAGCTACCGATTACTATATAATAGTCGTAGACTACGTTGCTCTTAATAAGGAGATATAAGTAGATAAGACTAGACTATTAAAATAGTAAAGAAATAAGTATATCTATCTATCTATTAAATCCTTAGGATAGTAGAGGCAAGAAAAGCTGTGCTATAGGCTTACGCATAAGGTTACAGGTAGTGTTAGGTGCATAAAATTCAATTGTTCTACTAGAAGGTGCTGCTACCTAGGATATTAAAACTGCAGGCTTTTCCAGCGAGGTCACCGATAATGTTACCCTTGATGTTACTCCTAACGTCGACCCTAGTATCACTGCCCGTCTTAACGAGCCGCCGGCCAGAGGGCCTCCTTAATCTCCTAACTATTACTAAACAAGTTCCACGCGTAGCATTCGAAGATTTCAAAGCACTTAGCGGTGCTACTATCCGTAAGGTTACTACGGTCGCGGTAGGCATTTACATAAGGCTCGTAGGGCATGCTAGCTACGAGATGCTTCTTAGCGGTTTTGAGGGCGTTGGTGTAGTTAAGCTATATAAGGTTAGCTATAAGGTCAAGTATAGTGTTATCGATAACCTTATATCTTTCTCCTTGTGGACGACCGGCGGCTTAGCTCCATTCTTTAACGCCTTCTTACCTTTCTTCGCACGGACATCTTGCTTGTATCGGGGGAAGGTCTCCGGCACGCTAGATATTGTTAGCTATAAGGTTAAAGGGGAGGTTAGGCATAACGTTACTATCTAGCTATAGCACCCTAAGCCGCTGCGATCGCCTATGCAGATTTAAGGCCTTTGCCGCTAGTAGTTTTCCTAGGGGCCCTAATAAGGTTAGCAATAATGTTAGGCGTAAGAACATAGGTAACATACTTATCCTTAGTTTCCTCGTCGATATCGATAATAGTTGGCGCCGACTTCGCGTTAATATCCTTCTTCGATTTCTTAGAGGGGGGAGCGCTGTGGAGGTTAGCCGTAAGGTTAGGCATAATATTAGGGAAACATACTTCTTAGCTGTCCGCTTCTTCGATTTCTTAGCTAAGGATAGACTAGAGAGGTTAGCGGTAAGGTTAGACGTAATATTAGGGAAGCATACGTCTTAGCGGCTAGATTACTAGCCTGTCCGCCCTTCTCGTTCGTCGTAGTTAGGATTACGCGGTAGGCAGCTATAAGGGATTAGTTGTGAGGTTAGCTATGCGATTAGCAGTAACGTTACCCTCGGTCTTAGCAATAGTATTATCGTCGAATCCTCTGTCTCCGCCCTTCTTGTATGCTCTATTGCGGCCTTCGCCTTATCTAGCAACTCGAATGCGGTGCTGTAAGGTTAGCTATAGCATTAGGGATAATATCAGGCTATACTTACTACACTCCGCACGTGCTGCTTTATGTTAATGTAAGAAGTAGCCCGGTGCTGCATAATAGGTTAGCTATAAGGTTAGTCGTAGTATTACACGTAAGCTTACGTTGCATAGCCTAGCCTTGTCCTAATTGTTAAAGCTGTATCTCGGAATGGACACTTCTCTATTAGAGTCCTCCGAGCCGTCAGATTCGGCGCCTGTAATATAGTTAGCTATAAGGTTAGGTGCGACGTTAGTTATAACATACCTATCGTTGCCTTATTTATTAGAGGTGCCGGAGTCGGGATAGCTTCGTCCTTTAAGGTTAACACGAAGGTTCCCTTAGTGTATCTGCATATAGTTAGCTATAAGGTTAGCTATAACATTAGGGAATCTATACTTCTATCCCTCCGGCATTAGGCAGATCGCCTAGCCTTTGGGAATCTCGACGTGCTAATATTCGTCCTGTAAGCTATAAGGTTAGGAGTGAGGTTACATATAATGCCAGGGATAACAATAAACCACGCCGAAAGCCTTGCCCCTAATCCGTGTTCCGTCTCCCTAAGCCTTAACTATTCTCTTATAGTATTTCTGCATAAGGTTAGCGATAAGCTTACCTATAATGTCCAGGTTAACCTTACGCTAGCCGCTAGTTTTCTAGTCTGCTCGAGTACTCTGTTGTCCTTTATCTTAAGGTTCGTGTGTAGCGGTTAGCCGAAAGGTAAGCAGTAAGGTTAGGGATGTCTTAAATTTGTGCTTGCGTAATCGTAGAGGCTGTAAAGGGTAAGCTATAATAAGGTTAGCGGTAATGTTAGGGATAACTTACCTAGGTAGTTATGAGTAAGGTTATAATAAGCGAGTAGAAGCAAGGAAGGAAGAAGGAAGGGGAGAAAATTTCGATTTCGCGCTAGTAGCTTAGCGTCCCTCAAACTTCGCACGCGGTCTGACATATGCGCCTAGGCATCTACACTGTAACATTACACCTAACATCACTCGGCCACTCCCGTAATTTTCGGCTTACAGTTCCGCTTTTAGCATATAAGCCGAGCTCTAGCGTTATAAGCTCAGGTTTTAGCGTTGTGAGGTTAGCTACACCCACCGGGAACCTATTGTTGCATTCAAGCGAGTCGCTCGGACTAGGATTCCCGGTCTACTAATGCAAAGCAGATTAATAGCCTTAAGTAGGCGATGTCTATAACTAGGCGCCCTTAGATGTCCTTATTTGCCCCGGATTCGGATAGACCTTATACCGACGCTTCCCGCGGCTTCCCGCTATTAGCGCGTATTCTGCCTTCTTTCTCTACTATACGGAACAACGCCTTCTTTCTCTACTATACGGAACAACGCCTTATAAACATACTATAAAACATATATATATATAGCAGATATAGGCGTACGGTCCCGAATGCTATGCTCGCTTTTTAAAATAATAAGCGTATTAGCCTCGTTGTCCTAGCTTTACTTATTATAAATAGAATTTAAGAGGACTTAGAAGAAATTTAAGCGTCGAACTTTAAAAATCTCCGTCGGAGATCCGAGTTATCCGAGGGCGCCTAGTTATAGAAACTACCCTTAAGTGCGACGACCGACTCGCTAGTAGTTATCTTAACTACGATCTCGAAACTTAACCCGTTACTACTAAGCGTATTATTGCTCCGCCTATCTCGCCGTCCCCCTTAACGGTATCTACTTTCTACGGACACTCCGCTATCGAGATCGAGTCGACGGCCTAGTAGTCCTTTATAACGTCCCTATATAGCGATTTCTATAGTAATTAATCTTATTAGTAATAACGCATAACGTATATAAGAGGGAAGTTAAAGTACTACGAAGTTGTTAGCGTATAGAGCTAAGCTATAGATAGAAGTGCTTTATATTACTTAACCGATATAGGAGGCACCCGTACTAATTATTAGCTATACTATACCTAGCTTTCTTATATCTCTAACTCCTTACCTATTTAACTAATTATAATAATAATAGTAATAGCATTAACCTCGATAAGCCCTACTCTACGAAATAGCCTTTTTAGAATGTCTATAGGACGTCTTAATATTAAGCTAAAAGAAAAGTGAAAGTAGAGGTCAAAAAGTGCTAAGCTACGCTAATAACTTCGTAGTACTTTAACTTCCCCCTTATATACGTTAACGGTCGTACATTATAGTAGCTTAGCGTACCGGATCGGCACTTTACTTATATTTGCCCTACTAGTAGAGGTCGCCCGTACTCGGCGGGCAAAATAACGACGCGGATGCTATTAGGGAAGCTAGGACCGAGCCTCTCGTTAGCTTCGATATAGCGGTCGGGCGGAAATATATATAGGACCGGGGAAGGTTATATATGTCTATTAAAGGGGCGAGGGATCGGGTAGCAAGGGAGGACCTATAGCGGCGAGGGCGCTAGTAAGTAGCGAGGGTAGCTATAGAGAGCTTTATTATTTAATAACCGTTAGATAGAAACGTAGGTATTAGAACATATTTACTACCTTAACGCTACTACCTCGTAAGTTTAAAAAGGTGGAGTTTATAGTTAAGGGGATGCCGGCTTACTACTAGTCTACAACCTTATTTATAGCCGAGGTAGTTATTTACGCTTACTTAATACGGTAATGCCGGTAGTAGCGTATATTCGTCGCGTCGTCTAGTCTATATTGTCGCTCGCGTTAGTTACCGCTCGTAGAGTCGTATATTTATAGACTATCGATTAGCTATTACGGTAGTAATAATGTAGATATATAGGGCTCGTACGAGGGCTCGTAGAAGAAGGAGGTTAATACTAGCGGCGTTAGCTATAATAAGAGCGGCTAAGGAAGAGCAGTTAGTATTAGTAAGAGCATAGTAGCATATGCCTATCTACTAGTACCGGAAGACATATAAATACGGCCACTTCCCTTAGTTAATAGACGATATCTACGACGATAACGTCGAAATTAAGACGCGGCTTACGAAGGAACAACTACGTAGACTCGTACTATTGCTCCTTAGCTATAAATAACTACGCTTCGTTAACTATAGCATTTATAGCTACGTTACAATGCCGGAGTATGCTCTCTATCTCGTATTATAGCGGCTTATATATCCTAGACAATATATTAGCCTCTCGCTCGGTCGTTCGTAGGGGTAGATATCTTAGGTGTTTAATAGCACGGTAGAGCTACTCTTATAGACGTTCGGTAAGATGCTCGAGTAGTAGCTACTACTACGCGATATTAACACTATCGAACGATATAAGCGGTATTATAGAAATGTAGGGTTTAAGGGTATGTAGGTATTTATCGATAGCACCTTCTTCGACTTTATACGGCTAAGTAATCTATAGCGACAGCGAGAGGTATACACTAGATATTACAAGGATTATAGTAAGAAGTTCTAGGCGGTAGTAGCTCTAGACGGCTTAATTATGCATACATCTCAGCCGTTTCTCGGGCCTAAGAACGACTTCTAGATGTTCGTAGATTCCGGTATTAAAAGGAGGCTAAGAAGGCTCTTCGAAGGGCGACCGGATAGCGAGATATATATGTATAGCGATAGTGCGTATCGTAATTACTACTCGGTTATCCTACTATAGCGAGCTATCGCTAGTAGCTATATATATCTAAGTGTAGGTTAATAGCGCGCTAACTTCCTATACTCGTAGGCTCGGATATATATAGAGCACGCCTTTAGGATAAACAACAAACTCTTCGACTACGTTAATAAGGGCTCTAACATTAGAAGCGAGTGCTAGCCGTACTCGGTGTATCGCTTAGTGTCTATGTTGCTATAGAACTGCATCTAATGCATAAGATATAAAGCCGGTAGTAAAAGCGTATACTAGGCTACCTTTAAATGCGCGCCTCCGTCTCTTAAGGACTATCTCGGCGAGTATCGATAGGATTAAGGGCGGAAGGAGCGGTTAAAGGAGCGGTAGTGTCGTCGTTATTATATCGAAAAAGGACTTTATCGGCGGTAGAAGAAGATATTCGATTTCGGTGTAAAAAAGGGGTCTAGAGAAGGCGTAGAGGAAAGTAGAGGCATTTTACGACGATTTCTACTAATAAACTGCGCTGGAGTTGCACTAAGAAGGACCGCTGTCTGAAGTTGTAAGGCTTAGCGCTGTTTTTAGTAGCTATACTATAAATTTTAGTAAAGGTGTTTTTAAACGAGGACTACTAAACTCCACCTTATAATTCTTAAACAACGACTAATCTCACTATATCTCCGTCGACTCTTCTACTAATATTGCTTATTAATCGCTAACCGCACTTCCTTACTACTTCCTTAGAAACTCTATTATTAATCCCTTTAGCTCGCTAACCCCCTTTATCGACTCCTTTAACTTGCTAACTTCCTTTATTATTACCGCGACATTCGGATTATTCGTAGGCGTATCTACTAGCTTTTCTAACACTACGAAGAACCTATCGTCCCCCTTAGTATTAGCCGCGCGGTTAATCGCTATCTACTCGGTTAGTTTATCTAGAGCGGCGGTAGCATTAGTACGGATACGATGTTCTTCTACCTTAGCCTTCTTCGCTAAGCGACGTTTGGCTTTCGGCCGACTATTAGGTGTTAACTAAACGTTCTTAGTAGATTTACTGCCCTTAGTAGCCTCGCCGGCTTCCTTATCGCTACCCTCTCGATTACGAGCCCTCTTTAACGTACGCGTACGATAACGCTCTTTCCGCTCGTCCTTCTTTTAACGCTACTCTTCGGTTATCTTCTTCTAATCCTAGTATACCTTCCGCTGCTTTATAAGCTCGAGCTAACGGCTACAAAATTAATAGACTTAAGACTCTAGCCGGCTAGTACTAATAACCTTCTACTTTATAAGATCCTCGTATTTACGGACCTAGCCTATACGAGTGGAGTTACTAAGGACTGTCTACTATAGGCTTTTCGTCTTATGCGGTGGATCCGTCTACCTCGTAATAGCTGTTTCGACAGTCTTAAAAAAGGAGGCTAATAAGGGTTCCTTCCTAGCCGCTTCTTTATAGTTAAAGATCGTCTCCTATACTATAATCTACTTATCGAGTATATAGTTAATACGCTTCTACTCGAATGTTTAGAGTTTATTGCCCTTCTTACTAATCTTCGGCATCTTAGCTAATAAGCTATTACTATTATCTTCCTTATCCGGATTGCTCGTATCTACTACCTCTACCTCTTTCTACTACGGATCCGGAGTTAACGTTTTCTACGAGTCGTCCGATCTAATAGCTACTAGCCTAGCCGAGCTTCTAGCTACTAGCTCCGCTATTAGCTCTACGATTAGCCGGTATACGAGCGACTAATATTATAGTAGTAGCAATAGACTCGACTCTACGTACGGCGGCGTATATCGCGTATAAGGAGTGGATCTAGTAAGGTCGATTAGAGGGCCTACTAGCGTCGTAAAGCTATTACGCTCCTTATAGCGTAATAGCACTTGTTCGGTTTAATAGTATTTATAATAGTTCGGCCGTAGCTACTCGTAGCTATATCTATATAGTCGCTACTACTACTACTACTATTGTTCGTATTAGCGCTATTACTCGAAGGCGCGATACTACTACTAGTGCTACTCTAAAGAGCTAGAGCCCGCGAAGGTGTTACCGATAAGTACGTCGCCGGTATATACGAGTAGTAGTGTTGTCCGCTACGATTAAGACGATATCTTACTATATTAGATATACGGTCTATACTAACTATATTACGATATAGTAGTAGTAAGAGCGAGAACGCTAACGTAACGTATAAACAATACGAATACATATAACCTTCCGGCTTTAGCGGCAACAACATCTACACTATACCTATTACGGCGCTAATAAGCTAGTAAGCACTTCTACTAAGCTAGTAAAAGCAGTTACTAGATTATCGCTCCGGATTATATATGAAGGCAAGCATAAGAGGTAAGAGTTCACGCCGTCGATGGACCGGAAGTCTATCACGCCAAGAGCACAAAAACCGCTCGAAAAAGAGGTGGTAAATATGTTCTATTAATACATATATAACTGGCCACGCGATCCCCGCATCTCTGTCCGAGAACGCCGAGGGCCAAGGCGATTACGAAGGCTCGTATTATTACGAGCATCGCATCTACGAAGACCCAGCAGTAACCGGCTTAGTCCTAACATGCGGAAGCCTGCGCCTGTGAACGCTCGTTGGACAAGGTATGCCGGCCTATGGTCCATCGACACGATGTCTCCTGAGAAGAGCACCTGCTGGCCACTTCGACGTTCGCCCCGAAGGTACTACCTATCGTCTGTATGACTATCGTTTTGTCATTGGCGCAAAGGACCAAGGTAGGACATCCACCAACAAACATTCCCCGACACACCGCCGCAGAGATCCCCGACGGATCCGTGACTGGCCTTCGAATATCGTAGACGGCCAGCATGGCAAGATGGAAGCAGCACTCCAAATGCACACGAAACCGCAGATAGTCCGCCGTCATAAATCTCGTTGGTACCCCGTTGCTCATTGTCTTCCCCTCCGCTTTCCATCCCTCCCCTCGAGCACGTCTCCGAAGCAGATCACATTTGACTACGACTCCTCCTCACCCGTCTTGCCCATATAATCCCGTTCCGCATTCCCTTCACTCTCCGTCGTCTGACCACATCTGTCTTGGTTGTCGTAACAGTCTCCATTCGACGGTATCGTCACAACCCCAGGCCGAACTTGCAATCCCGTCTCCATCGCTCGGATCGAGAGAACGACATCTCGTATGGATGCGACAACGAGCTCGAGTGTGTCCTGGTGGGAAAACACAGCTGTTAGTCGTTGGTTTCCGGCGAAGTGAATGACTTAAGGGCAGGTAATAGAAACTATACGTAGACAGGACGGCGACCTCTAGAAAGGCAAACGCACTATCTTAACTTTATAGTATAGAGCTGAAAATCCGTCGTTGCTGGATGATCATGTCACGAATGATACTTCCTGCTTCGCTGACCACGGATATCGCCTGTCAGCGTGTCGAAGAGAGGAAGAGTTTGGCGTCGTGGTAGAGGTCAAGATAGCAAGTAGACCGCCTCCATTCCCCGGCAGCTGAAGGCGTGCTTATGACCTCCGAACTGTGCCCTTTCATGTCTCACCCTCCTTGAGCAAACGATGATGCGGCGAAGATTCCCTGGCAAGGAGTGATGCATGAGAAGTGCAACCTTGAATCGTGACTTTTTGTGGAGAACAGAGAGGACGTGGGGAAAGACTTGCCTGTTGAGGAAGGAGGGCACGTGAGCTCTTTCCTCGTCGGGACTTTGATCAGGATCGTCTTTCCTCATTGCTGTGCGGTGCTTCGCGGACTGGTACCGGTCTTTTGGTTGAAACGAGGTACGGATCCTGATGTCGTCGACGTTGTTTTGCTGATTGCATCGTTGCTAGCTTACATTAAATAGTTGGAGGTCTTCCTCCCGTTCGTTTTCGCCTTGAAAAGCTCGATGCTTTGGACGACAGCACGCCTGCTGCTGCCATATCCCACGCGGAGCATGCGTGCTACACTCGCCTCCAGATTGCTCTCTCTCGGCTCGATGATGCTCTCTCCCTTTCGCTTCCTACGACGCTCTCTACGATCTTCGTCCCCATCACCCACCATCTTATCTACTTCCTCTTCTTCTCCTCCGCCGGCACATTCTCATGCTTAATCGTCAAACACCAAATATCCAAATAATCACAAATGCTCACAATCACATCCAACACAAAACTCCCATGCACCCCGACCGCGAACCCCAAACACGTAAACATGAACGCAACCTGATACGTGCCGTCGCCTAAACTGCTCGGCCAGCCCGCCCAGGCTCCCACGTTCCTTTGCAATACGGGACCCAGGCTGTCAATCACACCGTACACCAGCGGCAAGGCGATGACGTTCTGATAGGGGAAGGAGGACTTGGTGAGGTGTGCGGTGATCATCAGGCCGACGGAGTAGGCGTTGATCAGCGCCACGTAGAGGATGAAGGGAACAAGGTGCTCGTGGAGGATGATCGGTTGCAGGTAGAGGTAGGAGATGATAAGGAACCAGGAGAAGGCAAAGGGGAGGAGGCCGAGGAGGGCGACGCGGGTGCGTTGACCACGTTCGCGACGGGCTTTGAGGACATTGCGGGAGCTCTCGAGCACGTTGCCGATGAGCATGAGCCCGCCGTACCACATGTAGAAGTCGCCAAAGTCCATTTGGTAGAAAACGTTCGGGATGAAGGAGAAGCGAGGCACGCCGAGGGTTTCGAGCATGGGTTGCAGCCAGAAGGAACCGCCAGTGAAGGCTGTGACGCCGTAGACGATGCAGAGGGTTAGGATGCCTTCGACGGGGCCGGAGACGACACCTAAGGTGAGGGTATGGGTGTGGTATTCGTCCCAGGTTTGAACGTAGAAGGTGAGAAGGCCTGCACATTGTGGTCAGTATGCTTCTGTCATTAGGCGAAAGGTGATGGGACATCGTAACTCACCACCGAACATGACCATGACGGTCCTCCATCCCATGCCAAACCTCATGCAGGCCGCAAAGACCAGCACTTCCAGTCCGGTATTCAACGCGTCCACGCCATGATCGAACAACTCGCCCAGCGGTCCACTCTGGCCCGTGCGCCGCGCCTGCGTGCCATCAATCGCGTCCAGGGTCTGGTACAAAAACAGTCCGATCGACCAGGAAGCGTACACCCATCCTGGACACTCTTGGTCGAGAGTGGGCGTGTAGTAGAGCAAAGTGAGGATATTGACGATGACAAATGTGAAGCCGAGAAGGGTGATGGCGTTGGGAGCGACAGTGAGTGGGAAGAGCTTGACGACTTGCGACCACCAGTAGGGCTTGAGGACGTATTGGGAGAGGAGGGATTTGTCGACGCCTGTGAGGGACCGTTCAGTATTGATAGATGCGCTGTCAGAGGATGAGCGGATGTTCGCATACCGGAGTATTTGTACTCTTTCAGCTTCGGCAGCTGTTCTTGTCGGATGTAGCCCATCTTGTCGAGGACACCTTGTCGGTGTTGTGCTTATCGTTGACGCGTAATTGTGTGCGCCAATCGTCTCTGCAGTGAGCTGGAAGATCAAATTGATGGCTTTCACTCCGATGATGACCTTGTTTTGACAAGGAGAAGAAGAGGAAATGAGGTGTTTCCCAGTCGGTCTCATGAGGTGAGGTCGAGTCGCGGTTTTTTGGCAGGTGCAAGTTTCGCGTTTGGGAGGTTCCAATGACGTATGGCGAAAGCAATCCTTAGGTCCAATCTCCCTTCAATTCCCGAGCCACGAACAGACAACACGTACTGAAGCGAACGACGGATGCAGCCATAGCACTGAAAGAGGTCACACGGATACAGGAACTGTAGATGTGCAAGAAAGGAACGAGGCTGGATATGCTACGCTACCTTATGCTCTGCTCGGATATCCTACGCGAAGTGAAAGCTCGATGGAATGGCCGATCGCTCGGCTAGGACTCCACGACTTGCACATCTCAGGCCCGTGGACGAGGCTCATGTTGATCGGAAGCGTACAGCGATGAGCTCCGACGATGAGTCCGACCCCAAGCCATTGCATGCGTTCGTAAGAGCATCCGTGTCTCCATAGCATAGCATATGCCTTCTGATGGCCATTGCCATGGGCCATTTGCTCTCTCGCTCTTACTGTTCTCCCTCCCGTTTACCATTCTTCAAACCTGCTCTCGTCTCTTCCTCGACACAGAAACGTACCACCTGATTTGCTTGCTCTTCCATTCGCTGGACGCAGGCTGCTTTGCTCAACCGATCGGGCTCCACGGCAGAGGAACCATGATGCGGCTCTTCATGGACTGGATGAGTGGGACCGTCTTGTGGACCTGCGATCATACATTGTCAGTTGGACGTGGTCGTGAATATCTGTGCCAGCTTCCGCATCGCACTTACCGTCTCGCCCCAGCCTGGAACACTCCAGCTTGACTCTCTGTTGGCGCGACGTTGCTCCAAGTCCGCAAACTGCCATAGGTGGTGGACTTCATTGAGAGAACCGATTTGCACGAACCAAGCTGTATCGTGTTAGCATTGCCCTCCCGGCAAACCAGATGTCAGGCAAGACATACCTCCCACGCCCTCCATGACCTCTCTTCTCGCCGCCAGACCCTTCTGCCAGTGCGTCTCCCACTCGAGTAGGTTACCCGGGTGAAGTGTGTACGATCGTAGCTCGAAAACTCCACCGAGCTGACGTGGCGGAGAAGTCGGCCAGAAGCGGAACTCTTGCATCAAGGAGACTTCCTTCTTCCTGATGAGCTTCTTGAGCTTCTTGTCGAATTCGGCGAACTCGGGGTGGTTCTGGATCGTGTTGAGGGAAGCGTGGTAGCCTTCGTAGCGTTGATACTCCCAGATGTGGACTGTCGTGGAGATTGCTGTTAGCTGTGTCCCTCCCCATCCGTGGTCTCAAAATTTCCTTACCAAAAGTATCGCAGTCTCCCACCTCCGTCCTCCAGCTGCCAACGAGATGCACCTTGTTCTCCGCCGCATCCGCGACCTTGGGGTACCATCCACCCACCAACTCCACATACTCGTCCACCTTGCTCGGCTTGACCTCATGCAGCACAATACTATGCACATACTTGCCTCTCGCCAGCACCTGGGAGAAACTGCGCTCAATCTCCCGATCCATCTCGCGACCCTCTTCGGTCCCGTGGATCAGACTGCTGAGCAACCCGGATCCCTTCTTCTTTCCATCAGCTGACTCTTGCCCGCGCGCGGCTTCGGCTCCTGTAAGTGACGACTTTAGTGAGCCTAGACCCTGCGAGACGATGTCGGGGGTGTCTTTGGCAGAGACGGGGGTTTGAGATTCGATGGCGGAGGAAAGGTAGGAAGAAGAGGAGGAGGAAGATGACGACTTAGCGGCTTCTGATGCAGCATTAATGGACGCAGACTGACTCTCTTTCTCTTTCTTGGCGCGGTGGTGTTCGGCGAGGTTGTCGCGGAAGGACTTTTGTCTGGCGGCAAAGATTTGGGCGTCATCGGGTTTGATGTCGGAGAGGGCGGGGGCTTTGGCCCATGGTGAGGTGGTGGTGAAGGTGCGGAGGGTGGGAGTCGAG
The DNA here is from genome assembly GCA_026122155.1 of Zymoseptoria crescenta. Taxonomy (NCBI): domain Eukaryota; kingdom Fungi; phylum Ascomycota; class Dothideomycetes; order Mycosphaerellales; family Mycosphaerellaceae; genus Zymoseptoria; species Zymoseptoria crescenta. The sequence continues at coordinate 54,386 of JALRMM010000201.1, read as the reverse complement.
GAGGGGGTGGAGGTTGCGAGGCGGGGGATGAAGCGGCGGGAGTACATGGTGGGGAGAGTCTGCTGCTAACGCGAGCAGGTCTGGGTGAAGGGTGGGTATGTGAGTGTGGTATGAGGAAGTGTTGTGTGGTGGTGCTATTGTTTGCTGGTGTCCGTCCAGTCGCGGGATGTCGGTCGGTACGTGGTCGGTGGTCGGTGGTCGATGGAGGTCTCTGCTCGGTTCAGTCTCTCAAGCTGCCCTGTCACTGTCTGCGTCCGCTGTGTTCAGATGCCCTGGTCGATGTCGCTTTGTACCCGTCTTGGTTGGTGGTAAGCGACAGGTCAGCTCTTGGAAGAGGACGAGCTCCCATGCACCTTCCCCACTTTCCCCATGAATATCAGCCAATGAACTCACCGCATCCAACCCGACTAGTGTCATCACGAAATGAACTACGTTGTGGAGATGAAGCCTCAGGCAGAGATGGTGGTAATGCCCACGAAGAGCTACAGCGATATGAATGACCACGTCGTACATGGATCGTGTGACCGATGAAGCTCTACGTGCGCTGGCCCTCATCAACAAATGACCAAGTCCAAAGTGCAATCTATTCGTTCAGAACGCAACAACTCCCAACTATGCCTCTATATGTTCCGTATACAACATGCCATGCTCTCCACACGTTCCACTCCAGCTAAGCCATCCCATACAACCGTCCTCCACCATCCCGACATTCACTTCCACTCCGCAACCACCCACTTCCTCACAGCCTTCATGAACTTGAAGAACCCCACATTATACTCCTCGTGCCCATACTTGCGATCCACCACCCTCTCCGGAAAAGCAATCCCAGCGCCTCCCAAACCCGGCACAACCTCCTCGCTCCCTGCATACTTGAAGATCCCCCGATTGTGATCGAACACAACCTGAATCTCCTTGCCCGTCCTCCCATCTTTCAAAGTCGGAAGTGGATTCCGCGTGTACCCCACCGCCTGCACCACATACCCGCACCCTTGCATCTCCCTCTCATAAGTCTCCTTCTCCGCTCCTTTGGCATACGCGACTTTCGTCACCACGTTCTTCACGGGACTCTTCGCCATGGTCTCCGGTTCGAGGTTCTCCCGCGCCCACACGGCGGCTTCACCCTTCAACCCCGTGTTGTCCCGCGCGATGAAATCCGCCTCGTACTCGGCGTATCGCAATGGATGGCGGGTGAACCACTTGACGTGCAGATCCGGTTTGCTGGACAGGGCGAGACGGGTGAGGTTCATCAGCACCAGCACAGCGGAATGACTCGCTCCTACGACTCCGATAGTCGTCGGTCCCAGCGGCGCTAACAGCGCAGACAACTTCGTCGGTGACAGCGCATCATCCAGCTCGATGTGCTGCACCGGTAAGTCGACGGGCAGCGGCGGTTCTGATGGATGCGAGCCCGTGCAGAGAATCACACGCTTCGTCTGCACGGTCGTGGTCGGCTGATCCTTCGCTGCGACCGCGACAGACCATGCCTTGTCTTGGCCGTGCAGAATAGCCTCCTTCACCCTTCCCTTCTCGGCAACCACGCCGGGAGTCTGCAATAATCCCTGCGTCAACATTGAGCAGATATCTCCAGCCCGCCCGAGGTCACAGCCCTTTTCCTGATCCAACTGCCGGATTGACTGCAGGACGTCTGACTTGGCTTTCCCGCCAACGATGTCCCGGAACGGCGCCGTCGCCTCAGCAAAGTCGATGAACAGCTTCACTTTTGTGTTAGACGGCACTTCGCGGTACGCTTGATTGATACGTCCGCCGTTGAAGTCGCCGTCGACCCAGAGGACAGGTTGAATCCGCTGTTCGAGGAGGTTGCCGACGGCAGTGATGCCCGCGGGACCGGCTCCCACAACCAGTGCTTCATAGCTGGGGTGAGAAGAGGGTGGATGGTTGGAGGTCGAGGCCGAGCGGGTTTGTGTGACGTGTGCGTTCATGTGTCTTGTTTGTGCGGAGTAGTGGCGGGAAGAAGGGAGGGATTGCACTGCAGCGGCCATGACTTTCCGATGAGAAGTGGCGAGAAGTGTTCGATGAGTTCCAGCTCGACCGCGTGATATTTGTGAGCATGTGGCCAGCTCCCTCGTCCCTTTTGCGATCTCGCACCCACGCACATCGATCAGCCATCGCGATGATCCGCTGAGCTGACTGCGCGATAATGCTCGCAAGACATGGTTTGTCGACCCATAAGCGAACGCCATGATGAGGATCGGAGCAGAAAGCTATCAGGCCTGGGGATATGCGTAACAATATGGAACCGAACACGTAGACCGGGACCTCCGGGCAGTCTGTAATCGTCTTGCAGCACAAGAAATTGGCGATTCCTCCAGGCGATTCCTTCCCCTCTGTTCAGATCGTCGAGGTATGGTTTAGCACTACGCCAATCGGAATTCTATGCAGAGCCCTTGTCGTCGTCCTTGATTGCAGTGCACTCCGGGCGATCGGCCGAAAGGTGAGGTCAGTCCAAGTCGACGTCTGACTGTTTTGGTTTTCCCTGCCCTTGTATGGGCTGAAATGACTCCTCGCAGATTTCCTCTGAAAGGCACTCAACATGCGCCCGTTTTGCGCCGTGATCCAGGATTTCGAAGCCCAAAAGGATGACCTTCTCCTCCAGGGTCCTTCTCCAAAGAAATTGCAACGTGTACGTGTCTTTGTGCAAAAGTAATCTTCCCGTCGACAGGGCAAAAGTTGAGGTGGCGTTTGTATGAAAAAGCTTGGCGGTCAGAGACTGGGGTTTTTAGTTTTTGAAACCTTCACTTGGTCGATATGCAATGCCGCTGTGTTTGGGAAGAACTTCTGTGTTCGGAGAGTGAACGCAATTGACTGCGGATTGGTCCAACCCAAGCTGTGTGAGAAGGAAGGCAAAAGTTCTCCAATCGCGTGATCAGAAGACAAAGCACGACATCGCTCACATTCACAGACATGTATCGAACGTGCAATGCGATGCTCCTCAGTTGGGCGAGGTATCAGAATGATCCGAGTCGACGAAATGTAGTTCTCTGTTCTCTGTCGTATGTCGTATGTCCGCCTCTCTATTCATACACATTATCAACACAAGCCTGTCTCTTCCATACTGTCAACTTCTCTGGCGCCGCAGCATTTTATCTGCACAACGATGACCCAGCAGTAACCACATCGCATCCACATCTTGCTGTAGAGACGATTCTGTAAAACGTGTACAGCGCACGAAAGGCAGCTCTTGCCATTTCCGCATCATCCAACGCATGCATCGCTTTTGTGTCGACCAGGAAAATGAGAGCAATCGAGAAATTGATTCTAAGCCAGCTCCGAGCTCAATCTCGTGGCTGCAATCGGTCGTTCCTTCGTCACTCTCCTCGTCGATGGCCTCGGCTTCCTCAACCGCAGCATGCGTAGCAAGAAAGCTTCCACGGGCAAGAGGAATAACCAAAGTCGATTGCAGAGAAACGACATCGCAACGCTGAAGGTCGCAACTACAGCGTCGAGGTAATAGTGGTTCGCCGTCGCCACGATGACAGACAGCACAAGAAGTGGGTAGAAAATGCCGGCAACCACATATACAAACGCGAAGAACGGCGAACGACCCGATCTCCTTCCGCGCCAGGATTGCAACAAACCAGACGTGTGCAAGAAAGTGCAGCCAATGACAAAGGCGTAAGTGAAGTGTAAGCTGGGCATGGCGGCCAGCTGGTTGACGTTGGAACCACCAACCCAGACGCTCTCGGCGTGTTCCTGACGGACGGTATCTTTAAAGCCGAAGGACTCGGGCAGCAGGCGAGGCGGCATGCAGGGGTAGAAGCTGAAGATGAAGAAAGCGGAGAAGTTGCCAAGCGTCATGGTCCGTCGAGCGATGGCAAAGGCGTCGTGGGAGGGCGCTTTGTAGTAGTACCAGGAGAGGTACGCCACGGTTCCCGGGATGTGGACCAGTGAGTAGATCTGGTTGAAGATAGTCATGATGGAGAGGTGCCTCGTCAGGAGGAATTGCTGGACTTCGACTTCAGTGATGGGGAAGAATATGCTGGCCGGTGAGTTGTGTTCGAAGTTGAGGATCGCAATCCCATGGTCCTGAGCCAGCTGCGTGACAGCATCACCACCGTATCTCGAGTACAACGCCGCGCCGACCTTCTTGGTCATGGAGTACGCGATGAAGTTGAGTGCCCAATAGAACATCTCAACCAGAAAGGGGAACTTCTGCAGAATCCGGCTGGGGAAGTTCATCCGTGCGCCTTCGATCCCGCTTTCGGAGAGAGATCGTTGTAGGTCCAAGCTGTTCTTTGGTCCGTTCGGACTCGCCGATCGTGATGAACCCCTGCTGCTATCATCGATGTCCTCGGTCTTCATGAGCGCCTCATTGACGGATTCGTTTCGGCTGGGAAAGAGTCTGAACGTGCGGTCTCGATTCACAATCAAGGAGGTGATCATTATCGTTATGACGAGCTATTCGAACGTCCTGTCAGCTTGCTGTGCGTTTCCCTCCTTTCCTTCGATCTTCTACTCACCAGGGGCTCATAAAATGCGCGGGCTTGTGATTGCGGCCGGCCCAAGTCGGGCGTCGTGCCATTCGTTTGTGCCATGTTCGCGTCGTTCGTGTCGTCTCGTCTGTCGTCTCGTCTGCCGTCTCAATGCCCGATCATCGGTTTCCAGGCAGCCCTCGCTTCCGGTCCCTCGCGATTGCCTGGAGCACGTGAGGTCCTTGGTTGCGATTTACACGGTAGCAGATGCTGGTGTTCGTGAAGATCTTCCAGATCCAGTATCGGAAGGGCGTATGCAATAGCGTGGCAGGTCGGCGGATTGGTTGTACAGTTGACGTTGCGGAGGTGAGAGAGGGAAGAAAGTTGCTTGGTTGTCGCGTGAGCCAGAGATGAGCCAGGAAGGCTTCAAGGCTTGATCCTTCGAAGCTGCGCCAGATGCCGACGGGCCGAGTCTAATTCCGGGGCCGTGAAACGTCCTTCTCTTCAAGGAAGGCGAAACACTCTCACGTTCTTTTCTTCCAATTCATCCTGCTCGCGATTCGACGTATCCCCTCTCTCGTTCGAGGAATGACCGATGCATATCCAGCGCCGTCAACAGTCTTCGCCCTCCCCTCGGAAGCGCCTGAATGGATGAAGATGCATTGCGGTGCCAATTTGCTTGAATGAGCGCTAGGCCAAGCTACCAAAAGCATTCCCGAGCGGCGCACGCAACCAATAGAACGTCGCGTGTGACGATACCGACAAGAAAAGGGCACTGTGTTCTTCGAACGACATAGATGAAATGTCCTGCAGATGGGACCTGGATCCGCAGTGTGAAGCGGCAGCGTTGGATTGACCTCCGTGTGCAGTCAATGACTACACTACGGCAGCATCCCACAATCTACATGAGGTCTGGTCGACATTCAGTCTCGCTGTTGGTATGTATGGAAAGATCCTGGAACCAGGGGAATCTCCTCTTTGCAAAGTTCTCGCATTCTACCAGAGGAAACAGCACAAGTTCGTTTCCATGACGGAACGTTTGGGTGGCCGTGAATGGTAGGCTCATTGCTGTCCTGCTACCCCCTCAGTTCGCTTGTGGAGTCAGGACGTCCGGGCAAGGACCGCGCTGCAGGGTTTTGTTCTTCGGGAGGTCTGCGGCTGTGATCTTGTCATCCGCTTTGCAGAGAGACAATCGGAAACACAGGTCCGTAGCTACCGTCGACTATGATCGTCGGCAGACGGGAGACCGTCAATAAAGCATCTCAAGCGGGACCAAATTCCAAGCCGTCGACCCAGGTGATGGTCAGACGTGGCTCTACAGGTTTCAATTCCGATGACGCCAGCCCAGTCCAGTCGATATAGTAGCATCTGGCACCGAAGGGTCGGAGGATCTTCTGGTCGTTCATTGGGCAGTTTACCATATCATTCGAAGAGCTTGATCGAATGCCGTACATGCTCGCCGCCGTGGAGAGCTTCTGTTCGCCGCCGCACGAGTCTCGGACGGCCGCATCTTACCTTCTGGCGAAAGACGACCCTGACAAAATGTGCGCAAGTCGGTCATGGTTATGATGTGGCATATCCCTTAGTGGCGAACTTTTGAGGTGGCCATCTTGGGCCTCGCCGATGAGCCCATCTAGGCGATGCGGTCTTGCCCAGGCACATCGAAATTCTCGTCGTGAGCGGAGATCAGTTGTAGTCAGGTATGTTTGCCAAACCATGCAGAGCCCTTCGGCTGACCCGAAGACAGCGTATACCATGGCACGATATTCAACGCAAGCCATGCAGGTGGCGCAGAGTACCGGCCCGTCTACGATAGCCTGTTGGGCGAGGATCGTCTTCCCGAGCCGGGTACGCCTGCTTTTCTCTTGGCCTACAAAAATATGTATTATGCTGTTGCCCAAACGCTTCTCCAGTGTACGTTCACCGTGATCTCTCTCGGCCCAGGTGGTGACAGCGATATGGTTGTTGTGGAGGGTGTTCAATCAACATTGCAGTAGCACTTGGTCCCATCCGCTCCACTTTGCATCACGACCACACCAATTCCCAATCCAGCATCACGAACACCGACATCGCAAGACCCGAAATATCGATCGAAGTGTCGTTAAAAATCAACCCATTATCCGAAAACCGCACGAACTAGAGTCAGAATCCGCCGAGATCATACTGCTACATGAGAACAGATCAATTCGAAAATAGAACTACCATCCCTCCACACGGACACTATAAAGGTCGCCCGTCCATTATGGCAGTATGTTCATCTGCTATGCCTCCACTCAAAGTGTCGACGTAGCAATCCATCCTCACTCATCCGGTCCATCCATATCGGAGCCCGGAGTATCTGAAATCATCCCGACTGATTGGTAGATCGAAGTCAGGTGCAGCAACGCTGACAAAGTAGTCGAAAGTGTTTTTCAGGTTCCTGGGAGGGCTCGGGCAGTACCTGGAGATGAATTGATCATACTCGCTTGTATCCATGCCTTCAAACTCTCCGAAAGACGACCGAATCAACCAGGGACTCGCAAATCGGGTATGCAATGTCGTTGTCAACATCATCGCGGAGGTTCTCATGGCGGTAATAGTAGGTGCCTTCGACTGCCAGCTGGTAGAGTTTCTCGCGGACTGGTCGGATCCCTCAGGTGTACAGCACTCGGTCATCCGGTCGAGCTGCCATGCAGGACAACAACGATGAACCGGATTCCGGCCGCAGGTGACGTCCGTTTCCATTGACTATGAGAGGATAAAAGTCACGTTCATGGCCCGGTCGCATGTCAGGTTAAGCCCAGAGATCCACGAAAGTGACGCTATCGAGTTCTCGGCAGTACTGATGGAGATACATGAACATCAATCTCCAGGACCTCCCGCAAAGTGAGATGTCATCCAGTGTCAAGGTCCGAAGGGTATCACGGCATTGAAGGGCGACGGAGTTGAACGCCCAGGGAACGACTGGAATCTTCTCGAGGCACAACACCGTCAGATTTTCGAAGGGCTTGAAGACCGGTAGGTCCGTGGCGTAGGTTACGTTCGGTATCCAGCGTTCGTCGGACAGGTCTCCGTGAAAGTCTTCAAAGCCCTCCAGATGAAGATCAGTTACCAACCAGGTGACGAGCGTGAGCAATACTGAGCGTGCCAGATTGCCGGTCGCGGCGCCGAAGGACTGGTATGTGGAGCAACATGCCAGTAATTGACTAGAGTGCTTGCTATGAGATGCAAAGACTCAAGATTGCCGAAAGTTGCCGGCGAATTGTTCGATAAGTCTGTCTCCACATGTCGCGTCAACAATCAAAGTCCACAGTCCGTAGGTCGTCAATCTTGATCTTGTGAACGTGATAGGCCGCTCCATTAAACACTGCCTCCAGAATGTCGTGATACGCGGTGGAGTAGGCGATGCGTGTGACACTCCAGCAGGGACAAGGCCGTTCCCAAGCCCCCGTGTCGGCTCATCAGGGGCCAACGAAAGGTCCAAGAACGGATAACGTGAACGTAGCCTCCGTCAGTAAAACTCGGCGTGGTTGGAACCGTGTACAGCATCACCATAGGGCAGATGCCAAGAGTGTGCCGGCTTATCAGTTCCGGGAATGACCAACAACGCCCGATCGTTTTGAGCTGTCTCAGGATGGCGACAATCTGAAGCAGACAGACAGGGCCGTCTTGAAGCGATTGCTCCAACCTGGGAGCATCCTGTTCCTCTCAGCCGTGGCTCGTATGGCGGTGCTCTATCTTGTTGGCGTGTCCAGAGTGAGAGTGTGGACGTAGCTCGAAAGATGTCGGTCCATGACGATGCATTTGAGCTTCTCCAGGCCGTTGAGATCGAATACCGAGCACGATCGCGCCGACATGAATCTGAGTGCAAAACATCTAAAAGTGTCCTTTTCAACCTTCCGACAGACTCGTCGCAGGGCAAGCAAGTCGGATGGAGCGGCGAAATCGGCAATTTGATAGACGAGCTCGGTCGCAAGCTCCAACATTCGTGGTTGAGAAGGGGTAGACATGAGCGGACAGGGACGGAGCGGCCACACATGAAGGCAATCGTGGCTATCTGCGAGACGATACCCGCAGGGCCTTCGGCGTGGTGGGGCACGGTCGGGGCTCGTTGGCTGGAGAGTTCGTTTATCAGGAGTGCAGTAACAGAAGGGCGAGCTGTGGTCTGACAAGGACGGCGATCATGCTGGAGAGAATCGGCAGTACCTTTGTAGAGAATCTCCGACATCTCATCTGCCCGCAGGAGGGCATTCCGCTACTGCACTGGAGGTGCGACTCCAAGTTGACGAGTGGCAAGTGCCATCGCGCTCATGCAAGGGCGCGATGCGCTCGATGCTGCAGCCCTGCTTAGCGTTGCGTTGCTCTACGAAGTATGAAGCTGTCTCAACGCGTCGAGTCTGCATCAGGATAGCGGCGGACCCGGTCTTGTTCCTTGTGTTACACAACGTCCGGCACATCCGTCTTATACCGTACACGAACGTTGTGTCGTATGTCGTACCGATGACCGTTCTACGTCGTGGGAAAGTCACGCCGCTTGCGCATGTGCAAACATCATCAACTGCAAAGGCATCAGAGAGGAGTTTGAAAGTCGAGAAAGTAGATACATATTCCAAAAGGGCCGTAAAACATTTGCTGGGAGTGTCCCTTCAAGACAACGAAATTACCGAGAGATTCCGTTCAGCTCAAAGATCGAATAGCTCGACCAATTACCGCACAATTTGCTCGTCGTGGAAGGATGTGCTATTGCTTCAGCTCAGTTGAGATGAGTCAAACATCCCACCAAGAAGAGAGGCCAGCGATGCGAAGGGTGCTCATTGGCAATCCGAATGGTGGCGGATCGTGTTCGTAAAAGAAGTCAGCCAGCGTGGTGAGAGTCGCATAAAGCCAAGGAAAATGGCTCGATACAAATGAACGGTGCTCGCTCGAATCAAACCCCTCATAACGTCCTACAAAAGACGACCGGTACCCGTGCAGCGAATCACAAATTGCGTTGTCTTCAAAACGACCGTTGTGATCGCAGTAGTAAGTGTCGTTGATTGACAGCCGATGCAAATGATCGTGCACAGCCTGCTTGCCATCTGCGACCAGGACGTGATGCTCGGATGGTTCCTGGCTATCCACGGACGATATGCAGCGGAAGATACCAGATGAGGGCTCGGAAATGTTCAGCTGGGAATGATGGGCTTCGCCATCGAACATGAGAAGTTGGAAGTGATGGTGTTCCGGTGACTCTGCCGAGAGATTTCTGAATGAGATGTGATCAAGTTCCCGGCAATAGTAGCCAAGATACATGAAGACGAGCCGCCATGAGCTTGATCCAAGCATAATGCCGTCCAACGTCAGAGAAGTCAAGCTTTCACGACAGCGAAGGACGACTGCAATGAAGGCCCAGGGAAGTAGCGGAATCTTGTCGAGATGTAAGGTGGTCAAATTGGCGAGAGGCGCAGAGGTGAGCACAGCCGTGACACTGATAACGTTCGGGATCCATTCTTCGTATGCTTCGCCGTGGCATACCCCGTCACCCTCGATGCGCAATTCCCTAAGAGTTTCGGCGCCGAGTTCGAGCAGCTGATGATGAGCCATCCAGCCGGGCGACCGGAATTCGGGAAGCGGATGGACGTCGTCGTGGTTGACCTCGTCATAGTCTTGGTGATTGTACCTGGCTTGTAGATCAAAGATGGTATTGACCACCAAGTGCAGTTCGCGGATCTCGTCGAATATCCCAAACTTGCGGAACGATCTGCACTCGACGGGTCGAAGGCCATCGATCTTGATTCCGTGAACTTTGTATCTGGCTCCATCCGTCACCGCTTCCAGGACGGCGTGGTATGCTGCGGCGTAGTCGCGGGAAGCCTGAAACAATGTCCTATCGATGATGGTGCTGTCAAAGATGCGAGGCGGGAGCCGCAGGCGCAGGTAGGGGTGGGTTGGGTACAATTCTCCCACGAAAGCCTTCTCGTAGCCGTATCCGACCAGGAGATAGCCCATGTCCGCGGATGGACCAGGGCACGGCAGACTAAGGAACTGCTCCCGGCTCGTCAAGTGCAGAGACAAGGAGCATTTCCCAAGCTTTTTGAGCAGCTTCAGAACGGCGCTGATTTCCGTCCGGCAAATGGGTCCATCTCTGAGGGCGTCGCGCATATGGACAAAAGAGTCGTATTCAGTGCTCTCATTCCGGGCCAGTGGGGTTGATGGGAGGCTTATAGTAAGCGAGCGGAGATAGCTATTCAGACGTGGACTGGAAGCGATACATCGCAGTCGGCGAAGGCCGTTGAGGTCCGTGGCAGAGCACGCCCGCTCTGATATGTGTGCACGAGCATATTTGTCGAAGACAACGTTCTCTAGGTCCCTGCAAACCAGCCGCAAGTTGGATAAATCGGATGGAGAGGTAAGTCCGACAATGCTTTCGACGAGCGTGAGTGGAAGTTGCAACACTTTTGCTTGCGGAGGACGTGATTGGCCGGCGGCGCCTGTTGGTTGCTGCGAAACAATGCTCCTAGTGGCTTTTCCAAATCGTTGGTCCAGGGTGGAGGAAAGGGGGTCGGAGGTCTGGTTCAGCATGGACCGGATCGTGGGTGTTCGCGAGTTGAAAGTGCCGGACTCTCCTTCGAGGCGATGATCCATGATTGAAAGGTGCTGGCGAGGACGAAGTGTGTGCAGATGAAGTGAACAAGGGGTAGGGGTTCAACAGCAGAAGGGCGAGCTGTGGTTTGACAAGGAGAGCGACCATTCTGGAGAGAATCGGTCGTGCTTTTATAGCATTTAACCCAACATCTGCTCTTCCCGCAGAAGCGCATCGATGGTCTTGCCATCGTGAGTTAGGCCCCAGCTTCAGCATTGGAAATGCGTGTTACTCCAGACGGGCTCCAAGTTGACGAGTATCAACGCATCGGCGCGGTTGTATGAGCCACTCTCATTGGCCGATGGACACCGCTCGCCCGCCTTCCACTGACGCGAATGCATAAATGTATCACGGGTTGCGACGCACCATCCCTGGCATGCGAGCGGATAGCAGCATCAGGCCAAGATCCCCGAAGTCGTGCAAGTAGCGGATTGCCCGAAGAGGATGTCCATAGCATGTCTTTCACCCCACGTCAATCAAGGAGCACTGTCGAATTTGCAGAATAGCCGCGGCACCTAAGCAGACACTGCGTCGCCCCTAGCGCGCTCCGCTCTTCGTCCGCATCACAATGGGTCAAATTCCTGTGTAGCCGCGGTCGGTCAACCCCCACGGGTAACACCACGGGTAGTGGACCGTGCAAGCAAGGGGTTGGCAAGTCCTTCGATTCGCACGAGCTGTCGATCTGACCGACTACCAGGCTTCGCTGTAATGCTTAGGTCTTGCCGTGAATCCGAGTGATGGCTTCTTCTCCGATCTGCTTCGTGTTGAAAGATCTGGTAGGAGTTCTGCATTAAACCGGCCGCGATGCCAGGTTCCGTGACTGCGAACCTCATATCCACATCGGTAGAGATGATTGGGCCCAATGGACACGACGAGAAGTGAGGTCCCGTCGCTTGGCTCGATTGACAATGCTTTACTCGCGGTATCTTCGTATCTTCGTAGATCATCGACAAATTCCCGGTCAAGGTCCTTGCTATGTTTACTTGACAGTCGGTTGCACAGGTCAAGTGGAGCTTGAGGTGGACATCGCGTCCAAAAGTGCATATATGGGGTTGGTGTTGGTGCGTTGGCAAAAGGCAAGGTCGCGCACCCCTGCTGCGGCTGGTCCTACCGCGACAAGGGTCCTCGAACATCGAATCGGAGATTTTACAGCCTCTGATTCTCTCTCAATGCACATTGACCGTGACCTCCTTCACCGCCTCCGGATTATTCAGTGCCCACCTGATCCCATCGTGCATGACCTGATCCCAGTGAGCGCTGGCGGAGAGTTTGTCTCCGAACCGTCGAAAGCCGTGGGGCACTCCTTTGAAGAGGTGCACATTGGTCGGCACACTGCGACATGTCAGCTATGGTTTGAACACAAATTGCTGTCGACGGATACTGACCCGTTCTCCGCCAGAAGATTCGCATACAGAAACGCTTCATCCCGCAATGGATCCAGTCCACAGATACCCACCGTCGCAGGCGGCAAGCCTTCCACTTCTTCAGCCGTCGCCAGCCCCGGATTCGCTCTCCGATCATTCGCATCCGGAAGTTTGGGATACGCCAGCTCGTTAAACATCCTCATCCGACTCAACGGCAGAATTGGCGCAAACTCATTCTCCTTGTACGACGACACCGTGTCGTCCTTCATCTGTGCCAGTAACGGCCCTGCGAATTGCTCGTGCACCACGCAGGGTATCATCAGCACCTGGCCCTTCAGACTCGCGTACGAAGGTTTGCCATCCCTCTTCAACGTCTGTGCTAGTGCGGCGGAGAGATGACCACCCGCTGAGATCCCTCCGATGACGATTCGTGATGGGTCGCCGCAGAAGTCGGAGGCGTGGGTGTAGGCCCATTCGAACGCTTCTTCGGCGTCGAGCCAAGCGGCGGGGAAGACCCAGTCGGGTGTGTGTCGGTAGTTGACGTTCAGCACGACGACGTCGACGGAGGAGGCGATGCGGGCACAGGCTGCGTTTTCGCTGTCGAGAGTGCCGAACAAGAAGCCGCCGCCGTGGAAGTGGATGTAGATTGGTAGCTTTTCGTCAGAGGGTGTTGAGCTGGACCGGTAGCTGCGGAGGCGAAGGGTCTCGCCGTCTTCTGTGGTGAAGGAGTGGTCTTTCATGATGACTTTGGCGGATAGTGTCTTCATCTCCTCTTCGGATACTTGTTCTCGGCCCCGATTGACTGTCTCCTTGAGCTCTTCCATTGACTGTTTGCCTGGGTCTGGTAAGGACTTGAGGAGCTCGGTGAACTCGTCGCTCGCCCCGCCATACTGGGAGAAGTCGCACATGGTGTGATCGAGATTTGCAGTCCTGAAGATGTTGACGATGTAGATGTGTAATGAGCTTGTGTTAAAGGTGAAGTGAGGTACAGCCTCGGCCTTCGATCATGGCGTGAACCTTGATAATGTCCACTTTCCGACGTCACGACTCTTGTCAACCATCTGCTCCCGCAACATATCTAGCTACCAATCGGGACAACATCCCGACAAAATTGCCAAATGAGGCAAATTCTGAAGACGAAACGAACGTCCGGCCAAGACTTATGTGATCCAATTCCTGTGCTAACACCAAGACTTGCATGACTGTGCTAATACCAAGGCGGCCACATCACGGTCACCACTCCATGACATGGGTAAAGAAGAACAAGACACCAGTGCTGCAGTATACCTGGCCGTCCCTCACATCAATCCCCAAGTCAACATCGTCCCCCCGTCCCTCTCCCACTACAAAGTATACCGAAACTGCTTGTTCGTCACATCCGTCAAATCGTCCTCATACGCATGATCAAAGGCCTCCGCCGTCCCCGATCGATCTCTCTTGCGATTCTCCCAGACACACACGAAGCGGTACAGGATCGTCAACGAGATGGCGAGCACCACTGTCGTGATCGTGGCGATCCAACCCGTGTTGTAGTATGGCGCTTCCGACTCGATGAAGAGTAGTGGGCCGACGAAATTGCCTGTCGCATTATTAGCGGAGTATATGAGATTGGACAGGGACAAACGTTACCGAGGCAGTATCCGACGAAGATGCCACTTGAACTGACGGATCGTTTCGTGTATCCAGCAAAGTTCGCGACCGACAGTCCCATCAACAAAGCGTATCCACCACCGTACGAAGCGAGGATGTACACGGCAAACAACCTTCCACCCGTCGCATCAATCGGCAGTTTCCACAGCAGCAACGAAGCCAGCAACGACACGCTGCACGTCCCGACGATCAACCAGCACCGCGCATCCTTCCACTTCATCGCGAAGAACGGCGCCATCAGTTCAATCGTGCCGATGATGGCTCCAGCCGGCATGACCAACAACAGCGCTTCGAAGCCGGAGAACCCGAGCTGATTGATGATGATGGGGATGAAAGTGCTGACTGGCCCGTTGATGAAGAGCATCGTGAATGCCGTGGAGAAGAGGATCCAAAATTTCAGGTCTAGGGCGAGTTCTTTGACCTGGGAGGGTTTGAAGTGCGTATTACGGACGCCGGAGTTGTTCGACCGCAGCCGCGCGACGGCGATGTACTTTTCTCGGGGCGTGAAGGCTTTGGCTCGGATGGGGTCCGGTGGCATGAGGGCGAGGATGACAAAGGACCAGAGGATCGTTATCGAGCCGGCCACGATGTACCTCGGGAACCAACGATGTCAGCATTCATCCAGCCCGCCGGTGAAAGGGAGGGAATAGGGGGAGGGAATTCTTCTCACATGTATCGCCACGGACTCAGTGCGCCCTGGATGTGGCCCAGTCCGAAATTGATCAACGGCGCGAATATGCTCACGTATCCCGTCGCCGAGTACCATATCCCCATGCGGAATGCTTGTTCCGGTTTGCGGTACCAGCCTCCCACGACCATCATCCACCCGGGCGAGACGCCCGCTTCGAGAAATCCGAGGAAGAAGCGTTGGGCGTAGAGCCCTTGGTAAGTGGAGACGGCCGCGGTGCACATGAGGCCTGTGCAAACGTTAATTAGCGTGGCGGAAGAAGGATGGGGGCAAGAGTAGGACGTACAGGCTCCCCAGGCTATGACGATGCCGAACATTACCCTTTCGATGGGACTAAAACAGAAGGACGGAAGGGTCAGCAATCGCTCGAACGCGAAAGGTACAAGAGTAGACTGAGACCTGCTAGCATAGCCCGAGAGACTGTCTCGGACCGTCGCAGGCCTTCTGCCCTTTCGATTTACTTACTATTTCTGCGACAGCACGATGGCGGGATAGGCGCCGCAGATGAAGCCTAGATAGAAAATGGCGGACGACATGGAATAGCGGTTCCCCTGTCGCAGGGCGAGATCGTCGCGGAGACCGAACAGGGCCTGCGTGTCGAGGTCAGCACACACACACACATACACACACACACTCGTTGGGTAATAAGGCCAGGACGATCGACGCTCACCGCTTGCGACAACATGGCTTTGTCGTAGTATTGCAGGGCGTAGGTCATGACCAGGATGGTCAACAACTTGAAGTCCACTTTGCGAAGCAACTTCTTCTCTTCTTGAGGGGTCCATTCGAGAGGACCGTCGTACACGGCCAGCACTTTCATCGCTTCGTCGGTGTGCAGCGTGTCGACTTGCACGGTCTTTTCCAAGTCGCCGACATCGCTGGTGTTGGTTGGGATTTGTTGGAGTTTGGGTTTCTCATGGTGGATTTCCGAGCTTGCGCTCGCTTGATTGATGTTGCCTGCCATGGCTGGTTCGCTGGTCCAGCGCGATTGGAACGATATCGAGTGCTGTTGTTACCTACGGAGGGAAGAACTGTTCGAGCAAGTCGAAGGATGCTCTTTTGACATGGCATACAGGGCGTCGAAACGACATGCAGACCTTCTGATTCGGCTTTGATCAGCACATACATAGCCGATGCCCCTCATCTCTGAGCATCCTCAAGCGAGTCGTCCCATATTGCTGGGAGAACATTCACTGCACATGCTGATCATCTCAGGCGTTCCGGCTTGGTATGAGCGGGGAAAAGCTTGGAGCTTCTTAGTGGCAGCCGCATCGGTCACGCCCCGACTCCCAGTGCTGCATGAAACGTTTGTCTCGCCATTCAAACATTGCCGGTAGTGAGTACTGGGAGTGAGTACTGCAACCTGCAGAACACAAGGATATGTACAAGAGACTTGCTTTTGGGACCGAATGCATCTCGATCGGGAGATCTCGAAGGCCACAGGCTCTCAGTCCGACCATGAGGCCAATCTGGGCACTCACCAACCCGATGCTTGATACACGCCGCAGTGGAAACACAGCCGTCGGAAAAACATTCCATCAAAATTTGTTCAATCCTGGTGCCCGGTAGGCGGGCGGTGGTCCCGTCGAATGCCTCCACTGGCTTTCATGCGCATCAGGACTGCTCTCTGGTCCGCTTGAAATCTCCGTCACCACTCCGAGGTGGCGGTCCCGTCGCACTGGTCTCTCAAGTAAGATCGGGTCCTGGCTGCCATCCCACGATGACTTCCTAACGAGATGTGGACGCTGGTAAGTGTTGGTGAAGTCGCCGACGCAGATATCATCGCAGCTCTCTGCGGTCCCCGATCGCATCGTGATGGTCCGGGTGTGGGTGATGCCTTGACTCTCGGAATTATTCTGGTTCCAGGTGGTCGGAGGTTTACCGGAGACGAGTGGCATCTTTGGCATGGTATCGATCAGAAGCTTTTCGCGGGTCAGCGTATAGCTGGATCGCCTTTGTCAGTCAAGTCTGGCGGGGCATGTGCGAGGTACAGAACTCACAGCAGGGAGTCCACCCAGCCACAAGATGTCATGAGCGAGCCGGCGATGACCATGAAGAGATCGCTCGGTGTTTGACCGTTGCGCGACATGGACCACATTCGCCCCGCGGAGAGAGGAAGGGTGAGAAGCACATAGGAGAATGGGTAGAGAACCATGTTCATGGTGATGCGATTCAGAGTCTTGACAGTTCTTGCGTTCGGACTGCCAGAAGGGACCCTGCCATTGACCATCACGCCCCGTGTCTTCTTCCGGAGAGAGTAGAACGTGGCCAGGTAGATCAGAATGGTGCCGAACTCGATGGCGAACACCCAGACGTACTGAGAATGGAGGTGTCAGCGTAGCACAATTGGCGGAGGGGATCAAATTCGTACATGGAACCACAAACGTTCGAGCTCATATACCGACGACACCCAGCACCAAGGTCCGGCTCGCACAAAGTACTTCTCCCGGTGAAGACCGACACCCGTGATGGTCAAGATGAATGCCAGCATCCAGACACCGGCGATAAGGCCAGCGAAGACCTTACTGCTGATACGCATGCCCAAAGCTGCGGTCCAGTACGTGTGCAGAGCAATCGCCAGCACGAAGAAGCCACTGCTGACATCTCCGGCCTGAAGCAGCCAACCCTGTGCGAAGCAAGCCGGTGACGGAGCCAGAATGTGTTGCTTGCGGTACCAGTGCCAGCTGATGATGAATGCAGCGCCTTGTTGCAGGTCCGCGACGAGGAGGTTGAGGACCAGGACGATGTACTGGTTGTTGCCAATGCCGGCGACAGACTTGCGGTAACGATGCCAGGCTACGATTCGCATGGCAATGAAGACGATGAGAGCGGATGTGCTGACCACGGAGAGAGTTGCAAAGGTGGCGATGGGAATGAGGCCGACGCGTAGGCCGGATGACAGTCTGGGTACGCTGTACGGCGGAGGGAAGTAATCGTGGCCGTCGAGGGTGATGAGTGGCGAGTATGGGTCGGGCATGGTCTTGGATGCCGTGAGAGACGCTCAGGGCAGCGTTGTTGGGGCGGTATGGGTCTCATTCGATGAAGTGAAGCGCCGGCGATTTGAGGGCAGTTGCTGGGGAAGGTGTGAGATTGGCAGGACTGCGACGGCGAGGCGATGCGATGCAATGCGATGCGATGCGATGGTGGAGAGGGGCGAAGAATGTCGGGAAGGTCGCGTGAAGTTGTAATCACAGGTGATGTCGAAAGAGAGTGACTGCCCTGAGTACCTTATGTGCTGACTGTTCGCCACGTGGACATGTTTCCGTCCGGTATGAGTTCATCGTCCTGGAATTTCGAGGCAGTGACCTCAATGACCTGATGGGATTGCCACGTGAGCTGAGGTGAGAGGCGACGCAAGCAGTGCAACCTGGAGGCCGCGGACCAGGGCGGAGAGACGACAAGATGCATTTTTGACCGTGATATGACCTGGTTTCTACTGCTCTGCTGCTACAGTATCTTGGAAGACAGCATCTCACTTCACGAGACCAGCATCCAGCATCCATCGATCAAGGACGAGCTGGAACAATGGTCTGCGCCATCAATGAGGTCCAGCTTACCAGACGGTCCGCAAAGAAAAGTGGACTTGATGTTTCTGACTAAGCTGGAAGAAAACCTCATGCCTCAGGCGACACTCTTCCAGCCTTCCACGGACTCGGAACTTCATCCCCTGATCCTTCCATCTCCACCAAGGTCCAAGAAAGAGATTCCCTCCTCCCGTATTTTCAACACGAACATTCGCGAGGACCAGCTTCCGACATCCGCCTCGAAACGACTGGGCCAACCGGCTCAGCTGCCGTTCATGTGACTGCCGCTTGCTGCCCAGCCTGGTCTCCACCCCCGGACAGATACGCCAAGTCGAATGCCTGCGATGACCAGGCCCTTGCATAAAAACCAACCATCGACGGCGCCGACGTCGCTGCAAAGCACATGGCGGTGTCTGGGATCATCCCGGGGTTCCATACTTTAGCCTCAATTATGATGCAGTCCGCGGCCTTCATCTTATCAAGTCTTCGTCTTCGTCTTCGTCTTCGTTCTCCTTACAAAGCTCCAACTCTTCTCCATTGACCGTTCCGAATCTTCCTGAAATGGTCCTCCCCAGCAAGAATCCCACCAAGTCCTACTGGATCGAGGCGGCTCAGTCTCCGCTTCGTGACTTCAGGTCAACGCCTGATCTTCCAACCGAGGCTGATGTCGTGATCGTTGGGAGTGGCTATGCTGGCGCGACGGCCGCGTATTGGATGCACAAGGTGAGTCTCGATGACCACAGCGCTGCCCTGGCACTCAACACTGAACGATCGTTTGCAGTACACCCAACATGCCGAGAAACGACCTCGGATTGTCATACTCGAGGCCGGCGAGATATGTGGTCGCGCAACTGGGAGGAATGGTGAGATCTCTGTTCAGACGATACCGAGAAGACTTGCTCAATCATCGTAGGTGGACAGCTGAGACCCCATGCATGCTCCCGATATCCCATCTGGAAAGAAGCCTTCGGATCGGATGGTGCCATGGAACTTATTCGCCACGAGATGGCCCATCTGGATGCTTTCAAGGACCTCACGGAGGAGGAGGACATCACAAAAGAAGTCTGCTTGGCATTCGGACAGACTTTCGACGCGGCGATGACCCAGGAAGCGTTGGATCGTCTATTCGCCGCCTACAGACAAATGAAACTCGATCGAGGTATCGATGATCCTGTCGTTCGTGTATGCCGTAAGATCGACGATCCGAAGGAAGCCGAGCATTTCACACAGATGAAGGGAGCCCTCGGAGCGATTGTGCATCCAGCTGGGCAGATGTCAGTGTACCCGAGCTACAGTTTCTTGCCGTGTTACTGACGAGACGACTCACAGCTGGCCGTACAAATTGGTCCACGCTCTCCTTCGAATCGTACTCGACACTGGAATCCTCAACCTCCAAGCTCATACTGCAGTGCAGACGGTATCGGATCAGGACGCCGACGGCTTCATCACAATTCAGACCGATCGCGGCAGCATCAGAAGCCGTGCGGTTGTCCACGCCGCCAACCGATGGACATCTCATCTGCTTCCCGAGTTCCAAAAGTGCATCGTCCCCACCCGAGCTGCTTTGGCAGCCATCAAAGCTCCTGAGCATCTGATGAAGAATACTGGCTCTCAGCATTACGATTCCATCATCAATGTAAGTCGGCAGCCTCGTCAGCGGGGTTGCGTATCCAGTGCTGACGTTCTAGAACTACTTTCTTCAAATCCCGCCGCCGTTCAACACGATCATCCTCGGCGGCGCACGACAGGTCTTGTGCCATCATCCCGAGGGATGTTATCTGAGTGACGAGGACGACAAGCACTTCCCTGGCGTAGCGGAGTTTTGCGAAACTTGGGCTCGACGAGACGTCGTGGACTGGCCGCAGAGTCATTCCGGCGAACTCGCTCTTCCGGCGACGGAAGGCGGGTGCTGGACTGGAAGTGAGTCTCACTGGGAATCCTTCTTCAATGTTGAACATCACCGCTGACCTGAAACCTAGTCTACGCCACATCCACCGACTCATTCCCGTTTGTTGGTCCCGTACCGAACAAGACAGGTCACTTCATGGCTGCGGGTTTCAACGGACACGGTACGTTGCATCTCCACTTCTCAACCTATCCTTGCCACTGACGCAGCACAGGCATGCCACGAATCTTGCTGTCCACAGCGCACATCGTCCCGCTCGTTCTTGAATCCATCGGGCAAGAACACACCGCTCCCAAACTGGTCGAAAAGTTCCCGCCGCTGCCCAAACCGTTCCACGTCACCGCAGAGCGTATCGAGCACCTGGCGAACACTGTCGACCTGCGGGCCACGGCTGATGTATATCGAAAGAATTGCGAAGAGAGCGCAGTGAAGGACTTTTGCCAGAGGTGGTAGTAGATCCAGTGAGCTCAGCTGCGTTTCGCACATGTACTCAAATCAAGCAGTTTTCATACAAATAGACCACACATAACATCTTAATCAATAATACGCACAAGGCAGACTGACGATGTTTCCTTCTCAATCTCTGCTTCCCTGTCCCCCACCATCATCATTCATCCCCCACCACCTTCGTCGTCGGCTTGACATCCACATCCTCCCTCGCCGGCTCCTTCGGCACCATCCCGATCAAAAACACCATCGCCGGCAACGCCACCACAAACACCCCACAATTGACATAAAACGGCACCCGTGGATCACCCTTCGCGGCGGAGTTGATGCCGTACGACACGGCTTGACCGGCGGTCTCGAAGGCCCGGAAGAGTCCGCCTTGTCGCGAACTGGCTTTCACGTCGATGGAGAAGGTGCCGAGGATCCAGTAGAGGGATAGCTGGCACCAGTAGCTCGTCACGAGGATGAGGAGGCAGGGGAGGTAGGCTTCCGCCCAGCGGGCGGTATCTCTGCGGAGAGGAGCAAGGGTACGTCAGCGGCGGGCTGGTAGAAGAGGATTTGGGGGTCGGAACGGGTTGGCGGACTTACAGTTTGTAGTCCAGCGCGGCCTTTTCCTTTCCGAAGTCGCCGTACTCCACGCCCATCCAGATGAAGGCGGCGATGTTGGGCAGCGTCCAGCTGATGAAGGAGAGCCAGGCGCGGGTCTTTTGGGAGAAGCGCGTCCAGTCGAGGAGGCGGCCGAAGATGAGGATGGAGGGGATGGTGACGCTGGCTGGGCGGAGTGTTAGGCGTTGGTGATGGGAGATGTGGGGATGACGATGGCGGGGACGCGATACGTACGGACGAGGAGGGAGGCTAGAGCGCGGGCTCGAACGGAGAAGTGGATGGAAAGGTAGGTGCTCATTGTGCCGCCGCAGAAGAAGGAGTAGAAGGCTGGTACGGCGACGAGCCAGGTCTCGAGTAGAAGGTCAGTATCTGTGTCGGGGTACAGGAGAGCTATCATCAATACCTTCTTTCGCTGCAGATGCTGCCAGAGCGCTGTGAACTCTTGCTTCCAAGACGCGTTCTCCGACATGGGCACCAACTCGCCGTTGCTGCGTCGGACTTTCCGCGTCGAGGAGAGGAGCAGAGCCCAGATTATGCCGGTGCATTCGAATCCTACGAAGATGAGATATGTGCTCCATGCGATCCCGCCGGCTTTGGACCGGGTGTAATTGTTGGAGAAGTTGACCGCGCCGCCGAGGACACTGCCCGTGTTGCGCATGGCGGACCAGATGCCTGTTTTGGGGTCAGAGGGTGGGTCTTCTTTGATGGTCTCTGCACATGTACTCACCCAAGTAGAGTCCTCGGTCGTCCTGCAGAGGATACGACAGCATCGCGGTCGCCTCAGCCACGTATAACAGTCCAGACGTGGCTCCAGTCAAGATCTGTCCTCGTCCAATGTCAGCAAGAACCCGAAGTACCCTGCGTCGAAGGCATTCAAGCAGATACGTACACTCGCGATCAACAAATAAATCTCCTCCTTATACTTTGCATTCACATAATACGCCGAGCCCTTCAACGGCATGATACTTGCCGCAATGATGCAGGACCATTTGATGCCCAGCTTGTTGATCAGTGGTCCTCCGCAAAGAGCTACGAGACAGCCCGCTCCATAGCTCATTGACAATGCCAGGTTGGCGAGATATGGAGTTTTCAATCCTCCTCCGCCGAGGTTGGCGATGGCGTCTGACATTGCTGGTCCCACGAACGATAGACTGTTGGTGGAGGAATCATGGTCAGCCCGCCGAAGTGCACGAATGCAATGCATGGACTCACGCTCCGAGGAGGATCATCTGCAGCAACACGCTGCGGTAGAACATCTTGAGCGTCCATGCGGTCTTTGTTGATTGTACTTCGCCTTGTCGAGCGCCGCTCTCGACGGCGCTGACGTTCGTGGTGACCTGAGCGAGCTTGCTGTCGGTTCCATTGTGGTCCATCGTGTTTCCTGGTCACCGCGGGCGGTGAGCGACGGGGTGTAAGAAAGATGACCCACGGTATCGGTCACGGAGACGCTGCACAGTTTGGCCTATCTTCGACTGGGGTCCTCCGCCTTGCTAGCGATATCGCCCATGCAATTCCCCCGACTTTCGATCCATACAACCTGGTCTAGAAGTACCCATGCCGCGCCATGCTCACAGAGCTTGCGGGGTCGCAAGCATATCGCTGTCAGCCAGGGTGGACGCGGCCGGCACTGTGGACTTTGGATTGTTTGAAGGACGTTCTTTCTGGCAAAAAAGTTAGACCAGCGTTCCGCGTGGAGAGGATCCACGGGTCTTCGTGGTCGTCACAACCGGTCCATTCAGTCTCTCGAGTTGCTGCCAAGTTCCAGCTGCATTTACTCGAGCACCTCTCTCGATGTCCACAGCGTCGTGCGCGGCGACCTCACCGTTCACGCCTCTCGACATTGCCATCCTGCGATGGATGGCTCAATTGTCAATCTGCCACGATGGCGGTGTTGGTCTTGTCTTGAAGACCTCGGAAGATGAGGGCGTTGTTTGGCTTGGACTGTCTCGTCTTGGCATTTCGATCTTCGAAGGCGGAGAAAGAAGCATGAATCCATCCATCGCAAGGCCTTCTCCTGGCTGTCTGTCTGTCCTGCTGCTCAGCCGATGGCCTGTCTGAGATCCGGGTGATCGCTCAAGTGTGTCTGCATCACAACATGAGATCATGACAGACACGCTGCAGCTGCAAGCTTGTCAACGATGTCGGGCTCGAAAAGTTCGGTGCAGCAAAGAGGCGCCACAATGTCAGACATGCAAGAAAGCAAAGGCGGAGTGCGTGTTCCTCGACAACCCGACTGGTGAGCAGTATACTCGACAGTATGAGCTATCACGTCGAAGTCCGACTCCGAGCTTTGCTAATGCAACGCAGAGAGATCGCAGATTTGGAGTCTCGCGAAGCCCAACTCCGCGCTGCCATCGACTCGCCTTCCGACATTGTGACCTCAAGAAGACCACGAACCATTTCGAAGGCCCCCGCCGTGTCAAGTCATGCTGCCCATGGAACGCCCGGTCGTCAGGACCTTGAGATCATCTTTTCGAGCCCGCAGTTTCAGCCGGATTTGCTGAAACGTCTACTGGCTCGTGAGAGCATCCAACAGCCAGATGTAGGACCTGCAGAATTGCCATCCATGGATCTGGCCGTGTTCCTGGTCATGACCTAGTAAGCATGCTTTGTTGCTGATGGAAGACTCCCGGCTGACTCAAACACAGCATGAACGAGTCCCATGTGCAGAAGCCGTTCCTTTTAACCGACTATGTGGCCAACCTCGTGCCAGAGATATACTCGCATACTCCACCCGAGGCGAGCGATCCACAGGAGATATTCCGCCTCTACATGATCTGCGCCATCTCCGCGGTACCGTTGCGACGACGTGGCCTCGAGCAACAACATCCATACAGCTTCTTCCTCGCCGCCAGCGCCTATCTCGACAGGGTCAATTTCAGCAGCGGTGTAGAGGCTCTGCAAAATCTCTTCTTGCTGGCTAGATGCGCCGTCTACTTCCACATAGGCGCATCGACATGGGAACTTGGACGAATCTGTGTTGGCATCTGCATCGAACATGAACTACATCTACCGCCCTTGTTTCCAATCCCGCCACTTGAGGAGCAACATCGAAGACGGCTGTTCTGGGAAAGCTACATCCTGGATCGACACAGCGCGACAGTGCTGGGAAGGCCTTTCGCGATACCAGATGACGATATCGAGGTCGGCTTGCCAGTGAACATATCCGATCATGATCTGGTCGCACTGAAACCGGGTGGGCTACATGACGTTCCTCAGACCATGGAGAATCCGACATCGCCAATGGCAGTCTTCATCTACTTCATCCGACTACGCCGCATCACTTCCCGCGTGCAGCGCGCTTTCTTCACCGCCACCTCCACAAAGTCCCCCGTGTCGCGAAACTCGCCAGTACAGCACGCGGTCGAGTTCTCCGAAGTCTACGACAAGCTGCAGAAGCTTCTCGACGAGCTGGAGGACTGGCGTCGAGACGCTCCAATGTTCACAGACATGACCGCCTTCTATCAAGCCCAGGCCTGGTATGACTTCCTTTGGGAGAAGGAGCGCCTTCTGCTACTCCGAGGGGCGATGAATGACATCTCAACCCGCTGCGGCTCGATACCACGAGAACTATCCAAGTCATGCTGCGACTGTGCCACGAAAGTGATTACGCTCTACTCCGACATGTTCTGGCCGAAGCAGATCAATGCGACCAGACATTACTTTCAGACTCTGCTCACCGCTGGCTTACTCGTCGCCTATCTATCTTCCCGATCTAGGACCACTGAGTCGGTCGAGAAAACCTCGGCAACCACGACCGGAGAAGACGTCAAGGCAACTCTGCTCACTTGCAGCCAGCTCCTGCAATCTCTGAGCGAGGAGATGACAGATGCGAGACCCTATGCCACTGTGTTTGAACTCATCTGCGAGATGACATGTCCCGATTGGAAAGCATACAAGCAAGCGGCCGTGTCGTCGATTGATGCGATGGACGCCCTGGACATGAGTATGGCTACGAATTTGCCAGACTGGTCATACTCGCCGGGATATCTCTTTGCCGGCGTGGAAGCATACGTCAATCAATTTGCCACTGGAGACTTTGCGACCGATCCAATGCTCGATCCAGTGTCTTGGATGCGCGGGATGTGAGGGGCATGAAGTGAGTTCAAGCATTGTCCATTCATAGTGCTATGTACAAGGTATCCGGACTTGCAGTGCTGTAATCCAGGGTCTTGATCTTTATCATCAACAGCAAGGCGATCAGGTGGCGAATCGCCAGGTCGTGACCTCAGCAGAGGCCTCCTCCCGAGCGTCGATGGCCTTGTTCCTCCGCAGCGCCCACCATCGTGCAGTCACAGCGGAGATGACGGTCAAACCGCACCCCACAATGATGGCAGCACCTCCTATCTGGTAGCGTGGCTCCTGGCTCCTCAAGAACAAGTATGGAGTGAACCAGTGACTGACACTGCTGACGCAGTTGGCAATGGCGATCAGCGCCGCACGCTTTGTACGCGGTCGAGGGACCACCGTTGTCTCCCAGGAGATCTGCAAGTTCAGACCGACAAAGGGCCCAGTGCAGAGCAAGAATACGGCAAAGTATCGAGCGGCCACGTTGAGGGTGGAAGTGATGAGGACGGCTCCGGCCATACAGAATAGAATGCTGCCGACGATGTGCCAGCAGTGCTCGAGCATGCGACCGCTAGACCAGGAGAGCCCGAGGGTGACGATGTATGCCACAGCATACGGTGGGGCTTGGATGAGGTAGGTGTTGACTTTGGAGAATCCGAACGTGTCCATGATGGAGGGAAGGAAGTCTTTGAATGACTGTGCGATGATCAGAGCGAAGTGCATCGAGGCGAACATCCACGTGAAGGGATCTTTGCACGCAAGTGCCACGCCTTCCCACATGCCGCCTTCGTCGTCCTCCGAGATGCCGCCAGCTGAGACGGAAGCGCGGTAGGATGCCATTTGGCTCTCCTCGGGGGTGAAGAAGTATGTGCCGGTGTTGTCGGGCCAATTGGGGATGAGCCAGAAGCCGAAGCAAGCGACGATGATGCTGACGATCCCCTCGAGCATAATGAACCATTGCCATGCATGCAAATTCGCAATACCTTCCATGTTGGTCAAGATACCCGCTGCAAGTAGACCGGAGAAGATGTTGCTGACGATGTTCCCGGCGTGCCAGATACCCATACTGAGGCATGTCAGTGTGGTTGTCCTGTGTCCCCTCATTCTGAAGCTCTTGCACTTACCGCAGAGGCGATTCGTGCTTGGTGTACCAACTGGAAGTCATCAAAGACACAGCAGGGAGGAAAGGTCCTTCGGTAAAGCCGACCAAGAAGCGGCAAAGCATGAACGCCCACGGCGACTTCATCGCGGTCATGCCGAGCGTGGTTGCGCTCCACATCAACATGCAGCAGGGAAGTAGGATTCTGGGCTTGCCTTTGGCGATGATGACATCTGGAAGAGGAGCACGAAGGTCAGCGCACATCTCTTGAGATCTGTGATATGAGGCTTGCGTACTGGCTGGAATCTGAGAAATGATGTATCCGACGTAGAAGAGAGAGATTCCGGCGGACCACTGGACATCGGTCATGTTACAGTCTTCCTGCATGCCAGCGAGGCGTGCGTTGGAAACGTTGATCTACAAAATGTCAGCGATGTCTCAGATATGTTTGATCGATCAGTGGTAAGCTGAATAGACAATCTCATGCCACGCTGGCGAAGCTTTCTGGCTTCTGGTGTACCTACACGATCGAGGTAGCTGGAGCGAGTGTCAGCGGTGATAGAGATGATGGTGAGTGCAGGATCGATGACTTACTTCATAAGCAACATGACGGTGATGCAGAGCAAAAACTTCCAGTCGAGCTTCTTCACCACTTTCTTGTTCAAAGCGTCGAGCTCTTCCTGACTCTTTGTCTTGAGCAGGTCATATCGATTGAGGATGGTCTGCTCAAGGGTCTCGCCGTTTATGGATTCGACATGCTCAACGGCGGTCTCCTTTTCTATGGAGCTTGCCCTGAGGGAGGACTGTCTGCTGCCCTGACCCATGTTGGTGGAAGCGTTGAGGGATGATCGTGGTAAGGTGGGTAGGAGTGCGTTGAAGGGTTGAGTTGGAGCATGGTATGGCGTCAGGCCATAGTACTTATGCTCGCCTCAGAGCACTGGCACAATCTTGCGCCTTCCCCGGATGTATACCGTCCAACCCTAAAGATCAGCAGATGCTGTGCCATGTGGTGTCAAGGTTGTGGAGAGGTGGAGAAAACTTGGGGTTGCGGAGGCGTCCCGCATACAACGGGTTGTTGGCCAAATCTGCGGGGTGCGATGTTTCGGACGGTCTCCGTCCGATCAACTCGTGCCTTCAGTTTCCGAAGGGGAAGTCTAGAAGCATGGTACGTGTCCTTCGCGGAACCGACTTTGATGTTTCCATCTCGCGAAGGCTGGTGTCTCGCATGGAGCTGTCCCGCCTATGCAAAGCAGTGAGGGCTCGGCGCATTTGTGCAGCGGCTGGAAAAGTGGACGAGAGATAGCTCAGCAATGACACGGCCAGCACGTAGACATCGTTGCACGCTGCGGACGTCGGACCATGCGGTACGCTCTGTGGAGCGTTGCCGATGGCCAAGCACATGATGCCAACACTAGTGACTTCGCACGGGTCCAAGCAGCATGTCCATGCGGTTCCGAGATCATGCTGGTGCTCCACCTCCGCAAGCCATTGTTTGCAAGTATCCACTGCCGTGAGCGTCTCGTCCGGATCAAGTCCGAGTGGCGCGAGATGCGGAGAACACGGACGAGTCGCACATTGGTACAAGCATACCAGGAGGCGGCACTCAAGACGTAGCATAGTCTGCTTGGCAATGTTGTCGACTCGGAAGGCTCCAAGAGATAGTGTTGCTTCTTTCCACGAATGAAACACATGAGTGAAGTACATCCTAGGTCGTTCTCGTTTCTGCGTCAGGGTAGACAGTAGTCGTGCAGTGCTGTGAATTAAAGAGGATACGCGATCTGGGTGTCGTGGTTCCGCCTTTCGGTATGTTAGCTCAGTTCTCTACTCGGGAGTCGAGTATGTCCCCCATACTTGCGTGCAGATTTCAAAATCAGCGATGGCATGTGGCTGACCGGTAGCGAACGAGACCGATCTGTTCATTGTGAGCTAGAACGTCTTGAGGCAATCAAACCATTATACCCACCTGTCCAAAGCATATAAAGTCCAGAATGAGAAGTGATCGTCTCGGTGCTCCGCCGATATCGACGACGGACTGGCAGACTTCAGACGATGGAAGCCAACGGTAACTGCGTTGGACATTGCCATGCGACTCAGCCGACTACTGAGCGCCAGATCGTCGCTGTAGAGAGCGCATACGGCTAGAGATGCCACACACTGACTTGCTGCGGTTGTTCCAACTCGGCCCAATGCAGGGCATATCGATGCGGCACGAGTCCGAAGCTGACCAGCTAGAAGAGAGTCGTGTGGAGACCTGCAAGTCGCCGAGTAGACTGTAGCCAATGCCGCATACACGATGATATACTCATGAACTTCAGATGATGCTGGGCGGGGTTCGTCCCCTTTCTCATGCGCTCGCCTGACGTTTTCACCATAGCGGAGAAGCAGATCCCGATCAACGTAAGGATGGAGCGACAGCACATTCTCGACATACTCGCGAAGCTTTTCAGCCATTGTATCTCGCTGTAGCAGCAAAGGTGACCTTTGTGTGAGGTCGGCTGCGCGGACAATCCTTGAGTCGTGGTGAGTGTCTGGAGCGGGATCCAGTGACTGCTTCAGCAGGTGCCACAGAGACAAGGAGACCGTCGCAGAATCCTGCCCAGACTCGGCATCGATCGGAGCAGTGTTTAATGCAAAATGTCCAAAGTCGGCCAATGCATCATGGAGGGAAATCTGTCCACCTGCTGGCTGGGTACTTTGCTCCGATGCATGTTCAACCTGCGAATGATCACTGGCGTCGAATGTGCGTAGTCTTTTTGCTCTTGATAGATCTTCTAGATGATCGATCCTCCGCTTCAGACTTTGGACATAACTATGACAAAATGTCAAAGACCTGCTGCGACAATGATGCCCGCCGTTCGCCGCGATGCTCACCCTTCGCCGACGACCGTCGGAGGCAGGTCCAACCCGCCGTCGGTGATGGAATCGACTGTTCTCGATACACAGTGGGCGTCTGCTTGGCGACATGTAGAGCACTTTGGACTCATCCGATCACACTGTGCGGGTCAGCGGCGGTATACGGCATCAATCCGGGTATGGCTTCAGACTCCACCTTCTGCTTCCGCGTCCAGCATCTTTGACATGCATGTCGTCTCGGCACCTGTCTGGAGGGTGCAGATAGGCTGTCGGACATTGTGCGACATTGACTGTGGGGTGGGAGGGACTCCGAACAGGTGATGTCCATTGTAAGTGATTGCTCGGATGGTCGACGGAGGAAGTCCGGCTGACTCAGCGAAGTCCTGCCCGCTTGACAAACAGGGCAGGTTGGTCAAGAACTTAGGCCATTGACCGAACTAAGTGTAGCAAGACCTCACCGACGAACGGGTACATATATAACTGAGGATGGCTCCTTGGCTGGAAGTGTCGCAGAGACTCAGTCCAGTTCCAACCTCACTTCCACAACACATCTTCGACAAGACAACTTCTCCAACATGTCGGCGCCAACAATCAACAACTCACTCCGGGACAAGCTCCTCAACAACGAAGTGGCTTCACTACTCACAGTGAAGCTCGTCCGATCCGTCGAACTGCCCGGCATCGCAAAGACCGCTGGTTTCGATGGCATCCTCATCGACGTGGAACACTCTTCGTTCGATCTCGACACGACCGGCCAGCTCTGCATCGCCGCCCTCTACGCCGGCATCACTCCGATCGTTCGAGCTCCATCCAAAGAGCCGTACTTTGTCTCACGGATCCTCGACGGCGGCGCTCTGGGAGTCATCGTCCCGCACATCAAGACCGTTCAAGACGCGAGAGATGTTGTCGCGGCCGCCAAATTCCAACCTGTCGGACATCGATCATCCACGAACGGCCTCCCTCACTTCCAGTTCCAGTCCGTCGCCGCCAAAGTCGCCAATCCAATCGTCAACGCCAACACTCTGGTCATCCCCATGATCGAGACATTGGAGGCATTGGAGCTCGTCGACGAGATCGCCGCTGTGCCCGGAGTCGACTCTCTCCTCATCGGCACAAATGATCTCACAGCGGAGATGGGCATACCAGGTGAATACGACAACTCTCGACTGGTGACCGCATATGAGAGAGTCATTGCTGCATGCAAGAAGCACGGGGTCTGGCTTGGCTGCGGAGGACTGCACGCTAGACTTGACCTCGTCGAGAAGTTCTGCAGCATGGGAGTCGACTGGGTCATGGCTGCCACAGACGGTCCCCTTCTCCTGAGCGGAGCGACCAAGCGAGCTGGTGAGATGGCGAGCCTGTCCGCGAGGAGTCGTTCGACTACCAAAACGACGAACGGAAGCGGGGACACACAATCGGTCCTGGCAGAGAAGCTGAATGGGGTGAAGGTCGCGGTGGTCGAGCAGCTCTCATGGAAGATAGAACGATAGCATGAATGAAGCTATTTCAGGTTACTGCACGAGCCTCATATATTTCCGCTTGAATCATCCACTGCTTGAGGCACATTCACTCGCCAGTCTCTCGAGTACCGGTTCGCCTTTCCTTCCACTTCCTCTTTAATGTCACTCAAACGCAGACTACACAGGAGACACGTTCAAGGGACATGCTCTCAGTCTCTGAGATTCTGCACCGCTAGACTCAGATACCCAAGCAGATTGACTGATTACGACACCTCAACACTGCAAAGGCAATGCCGTCTCCTCGAAGTTGCCTTGGTAGCAGTAGATTCTTGTTGCAGTCTTGAAATTCATCGAAGATCCAGAATTGAAACTTTGGCCGGCAGTTGCTCCGCTCCGCCTTGGTACATTTCCGACTCCACCTCTACACGACCTCGCCTCCGAAAGGCCGTAACATCGGGCACTTCTCCCGAAGACCCTCAGCGTGGCGAGCTGCAAGGAGCCAATGTGCGGTGTGCCCCTGGGCCGGCAGTTCCATCATACGACCCCACGGGGTATGTCCGAACGGAGCCAGTCCGTCTGCTGACCGGACAGACTCCGATCCGTTGCGCAGCGGCACTGCAGCAGGTACCATGAGTTGACGCACACAAGACCGTTGACAGCATGTGAGCGCGAAAAAGGGCACAGGTTTAAAGCATCGTTTCGAATCGATCCGTCCGCAACATTGACCTCAAGTTCCCACATCATCATCGTTCATCCTCATCCTGATACTGCACCTTTGGCGCCGAACTATTCCAGAACCACATCTGACCTACACCTTCCCTCATCATGGCGCCCGGACTCCTCGAGCCAGTCGTGGACACCACATCCACCCACTCCTCACCCCCCGACAACGGCAAACCAACCCTCTACATAATCGACGACTTCCACCCCAACGCCATCGCCCACGCCCGAACCCTCTTCAACGTCATCGGCCCCAACGACAACGAAATCCACACCTGGAGATCCCACGCCGAATACCTCTGCGTCAAGGGCTCGTCCCTCACCCGCGACGACTTCGCCTCCACCGCCAAACTCCGCGCTCTCGGCAAGCAAGGCGTGGGTCTCGACAGAATCGACCTCCGCGCCGCCCGACGCGCGGGCGTGCAAGTCTTCAACACCCCGGCCGTCAACGCGCAGACGGTGGCGGAGCTGGTGTTGGCGCTGACGATGAGTGTGGCGCGGGAAATCGTGTCCATCACCCTCCGCCAGCGCGCCGGGCACCCGGTGTCCAAGGCCGGCTGCGATGGGTTGAGCGTTTCGGGGAAGACGATCGGACTGATCGGCATGGGCAACATCGCGCGCCGAGTCGCCGACATCTTCCACCGAGGTCTCGGATGTCCAGTCGTGGCGTACGACCCTTTCCTCCCGGAGGATGCGTGGCACGACATTCCGCACCGCCGGGTTGAGACGGTGGAGGACGTCGTGAGGGCGGCGGACGTGCTGTCCGTGCATGTTCCCCTCGTCGAGGGGACGAGGAATCTGATCGGTCTCGAGCAGCTGCGCATGTGCAAGAGGAGTGCCATCGTCATCAACGCCGCGAGAGGGGGGATCGTGAATGAAGAGGATCTCGCCACGGCGTTGGAGGAGGGTCTCGTGTGGGGGGCTGGGCTCGATTGTCATGAGCAGGAACCGCCGAGCAGGGAGCGGTATGGACGGCTGTGGGCGCATCCGAGGGTGGTCAGCACGCCGCATATTGGGGCTGCGACGAGTCAGGCGCAGGAGGACACGGCCAGGGCGGCGGTGGATGCGGTGTATGCGTTTTATCGTGGGGAGTCGGGGAAGAAGTGATCCGCCGTTTGTAGATGAGTACCGTTGAAGCGATTTTCCTCGTTACGGCTTACTCCCCATCTGCAAACCCCCTTGACCCTTCTAGAGCCACCACGTTCTTCAAATCGCCCCCGATTCCTCCCTCCGTCTCGACCACGTACGCCAACGGCTCCACCTGTCCTTCCACGCCACCCCTCGCCGGCGTGCTCGTGACGACAACATCCCGCACGCCCGCCAACTGCAGGATCACAGCTTCCACTTCATCCGGCATGACGTCCTCCGTGCCGACGCGGAAGACCTGCTTGTAGCGACCCGTGATGGCGAGTGGAGGAGGATCGGCGGCGGAGAGGTGGCCTTTGTCGCCCGTGCGGAACCAGGTGCCTAGCGAAATGGTGATGAAAGCGGAGGATGTGGCTTCTGAATCGTGGGTGTACTCGCTGAACAGAGTCGGTCCACGGCTGCAGAGGTCGCCGGAAAGGGTCGGCGGGACCGGGCTCGTGGGTGTCAGGGTCGATGCTGCCGGGAGGATTGTTAGATATCTCCGTTCTTGCTCGAATCGAATAGTGCGGACAAACGCTACATGACCTCATTCATGCCGTTCGTAGGCACCGTCCCGACGTAGCCCTCCATCACCGGTGCCGATCTCGAATTCGTAGGCGCAAACCCAAGCTCCGTCGCTCCCCACGTCGATGAGACGTGCGCATCGGAGTGTTGTAGCAGACCTTGGAAGTCCTCCGACGCTCGCGGTCTCACGATACCTCCGACTGAAGTGAACGACACGCAAGGACTGGACAATCGCGGGATCCCTCGCGCCAGACTTCAACACCACGAGCATCTCCTCCAGTAATGCCGGATGAAGCATAAACCGGGGTGATGTTGTACGTTTGGACGAGGTCTAAGAATGCGACTGCGTCGCGCCGACGAGTGATGTATAGACGAGCCGCGCCGGTGGTTGCAAAATTTGTGGTTACTCTGCGAGCTGGCGTGGTGCTGGGCGATGTAGTATCACGCTCGATCTCCCGTAGGAAACTGCCTGCCGGCGTTCAGATGGGGCTTGAAGTCGGGCGATACGGGCACTCTGTGAGAGGGAGACGGCTTGGGCGTGGCCGGTTGTGCCGCTGGAGAAGAGGAGGACGCATGGCTGCTCGGTGGGGGAAGCGGAAGCCGAACTGGGGACCTCGCCATGCTGTTTCGTCGGCGGTGAGGAGATGGGAAAGCGTGAGGTCGGAGTCGTGACCCGACGGTGCCGAAGCTTGTGCGTCGAAGAGGAAGATGTGAGAGGGGGGAGAATGCCCGCTTTCGTCGCCGCGCCGGCCGCGGTCGGGAGCAGGTCCGGCTCGACGAAGATCCATTTCGTTCGCATCGACGGTCTCGAGTTGCCCGTGTGACTTCGTCGACTTTTGGCGAAGCCGGCGATTGGACAGCAGGCGGACGCCATCGCCGAGGGTCCAGTAGTAGATGTCGTTCTGGCTGAGGAGGAGACAGACGCAGTCTAGGGGCTTGGAGACCGGTGGTCTGAAGACCGATGTCGATGCGTTTGACTGGAGAGGCGTATTCGTGCCAGGACAGCGATCGGTTGGGATTGTCAGCGTCGACGAGGATCTGAGGATATATATTAGCTTCGATCTCGATTTACCAGTCACGCATGGTTTGATCGTATTGGGTCGTGCCATCATGTCCTTGAGTCGATGGCTGAGCTTCTCCGAGATAAAGTCCATCTTGCGGTGGAAATACTGCAGCACACTGAGCTCCTTGGAACGATATCTTAGTGACCACTGAACCTCTTGTACCACAGCAAGTGCCTTTGGAGATCGTTTTCGTCGTCGTCGGTATCGGAATCCTCGGCGGCATGGCCGGACATGCTGATTCGTGATGCTCCATACTGTTGGACTACAACTGGCATGGCTTTGCCTGTACAGCGAGCCGCCGCTCCGACGAGCGATCCGTTGCAATCCGGCCCGAGGTCGGCGAAAGAAGCAATTGTGACCTGACGATGGCGCAGTCTTGCAACTGTCGACGACGGTGCGATGTATATACAACCGTTCCGGGGGCTGTGCTTTTTGGTCACTGCTCTGTATGGAATGACACATCGTATTGAAGAAAAGTCTCGCCGTGGTCCGCGATGAGACGCGCTTGTCAAGGACAGTTACAGGTAGGTGATTGTGAACCGCAACAAAGGCTTGAACAGCCGGCTTAGTCGAACCCAGCAAGAGTACTCGCCTGCTCCCGATTGCCGCGTTGGCCATCGGACACAAGGACTCCGATTGGATCAAGACCGCAGGAGAGATGGTTCATTGCCACGGAGTGAGTGCTTGTGATAGTGGATTAAGTAGTATGGTAACAGGAAAGGACAAGCCGTGACTCATAATCTTGCAACGCAACGCAAAAAGCCAGGGATATCTCGAAGCACAGAGCGCCCAATATGCGATCTTTCTCTCTCCCTCTCTCTTCTTCTTCCTCGTTCAACATCCTCGGTCAACCCATACAGTCTATAGCCGACGCTTAGACGGAGGTGCCGTAGTCGTTGGCGGCGGCGGTCTCGTGGGTGACGTTGGAGGTGTTGCCGTTTGGAACACCGGTGCGCTTCTCGTGGATGACGGCGTCAGTGCCGTTGTAGTCACGGATGGTGAGGCCGAGCTGGGCAGGGGAGATGTTGCGGTGGCTGGATAATCGGGTCAGTATTTTGATCAACGAATTGCAGAGAGGTCGATGAGAACTTACCCCCAGATGAGGAGAGCACCGAAAACGGGCTTGGCGAGGACGTCGAGGATACCGTAAAAGACGGCCTCGGAGTCCGGAGCGATGATGTTGCCACCCTCGGCGACACCCCAGGCGATCGGGTAGAGAGTCCAGAGGAAGGCGGTCAACGTGCCGCAGTAGAGGAAGGCCTTGCCGGCGTCGGAGGACACGCCGTTGGCGTGCTTCCGGGCCTCCCAGACGAGGACGTAGACGATGTAGACGAGCGCGACGCAGCCAAAGGCGAAGTATCCCCACTTGTAGCTGGAAGAGACGAGCGCACCGACGAGACCGGTGACGATCATGACCTCGTCGACGAGGACGACGAAGAGGGTGGTGGGCCATGGCATGGCCGCGGTGAGCATCAGATCGATGAGGAGGAGAGGAGTCGTGATGAACCAATCGATGTAGCGGACGTAGAAGATCTCACGGGTGAGACCGGCGACGCGGGGATCGCTGCGGACGAACTCGACGTCGATCTCGGTCCAGCCCAGGTGAGCGGCCATGGAGAAGTAGGCGATGGCGGCGACCATGGTGACGGAGGCGGTGATGTAGTGGAAGATGCGGTCCTGGCGAGGCTTGGTGATGGACAGACCGACGAAACCCAAGGTGGCCACGGTCATGATGGCGCAGACGGCCCAGTACCAGTCCGAACCGCGGACGGTGATGCCAATGTCGACCGGCGCGGGCTCGCCGCTGACGCGGTAGTCTTGGAGAGGATGTCAGTCACGCCGTGCAGCTGCTTGGGTGGGGGATCGAGGAACTGCCATACCATTGACTTGAAGGGCGCGGTTGGACATGTTGAGGACGATGTTGTCGTCGTTGTTCGGGGATGAACAGGTGCGACTCTTGTCTGCTGCGGAAGAGGGGTTGACGGTACGAGCTACGGTGTGACGGATTGGATGAAGCAAGGCGGAAGGAGAGTGAAGCGAGGGGGGGGGGTGCAGCTGTTTTTGTACAGAAGCAACGCGCATCGGCGGGCGGGTGCCGAGCAGCGAGCGCATGACGTCGCAGATGCTTGTAGATGGACCTTATTGCGTTTAAACCTCCGCCTAGGCGAGCCACGGACCTCGCTACCTCGTCGTCCCATGGCCGCACGTCTCTCTCTCGGGGCTCTGCTCTCTGCCGCCGGAAGTCATCGGCCTGATGAGGATGGAAGAGGTATGGCCGATGGATGACGGGACTCAGCGTGCGAAAGTGGTGGACATCGCCGCCGTGTCGACGATCCGTTGGTTCCGTTGAAGGACCGACGTTGTTGTTGAGCCGCACACACAGATCTCACCCGACGACGACCGTTTGTTGTGACCGTGCGGGAGAGCTCATCAATCGACATGCTCTCACCTGTATCGCCTCGTCTATTCTATCCAACCTGACCTGGTCTGCCACATTGACCTCCGCATTCGATGTGACGTGATGATGCTGCAGATGGTGTTCAGATGATCGATGATGCCGTCACCTTCACTCTCGTCTCCCGTGGCGCGACCAAGCTACTGAACTCCAAAAAGCTTGTCCCCAAAGCAACGACTCCACCGCACCGACAGGCTTACTGTAGTCCGAGATCGCCGGCGCTGCCGGAGATCTAGCGGGATCTCGACGAATGCTTGGTTGCGTCTTGGACGGCTGTGATGGACGGGATTGGTGATGGAACTAGACGATACTACGATGAAATGGATTTTTCCTTTCCGATGACAACGAGCCACAAATACCACTTCTGTCCCTGTCGTGCCGTCGCATGTGCTTTACAGTCTTGATCGAGACCGTGCCGCCTCACGCAACTACAGCCGATGAATGGGCCTCCTCGATATCGCGCCGTGCAGAGACTTCGTCACCATTCCCACCTTGTCATCCCAAAGTCCACAATTTCCTCACGCATCGGGCAGTCGCAACCTGAACGCCCGCGGAGCACAAGACATGTTAAGCCTTTTTCGAATTTCCAATCCGCCGAACGCTCATTTCGCCGCGTCGTGGTGGTCGAGACTTTGGCGTCGTCTCCATCGGGCGAACTTCGCCGCGAAAAAAGAGTGAAGTCGAGGCTGTTCACCGCAACAGCGCTGATCCTTGCGATCCCGTGGTTCCTATCCATGGGCGGGAGCCGATCTTCGATCACCGGACATGGGTCCGTCTCCCGTCCTCGTCTCGCCCGTCTCCAGCCACACTTCACTTGACTTGAGTGTGTGTAACTTACCTTAGCTTGCATCCCGCAGCAAATTGCTTCATCGCGTCAAGGTTCAATACCGATTTAAATGAGCAAGGCGATCAATCAACCCAGCACCGCAAGGAATGCCCCATCAATAATGCCGTGGCAGTCCAGTCCAGCCCAGGTCCGTGGCACAAAAGTGCGGAGAGAGATGTGCGGTGTGACCACAAGTCAGGACGTTCACGTGCCCTCGATCGCGAGTTCGCGACCAGCAAATCCCTGCGCGGAGCAGTTGGGACAAACCAATCGATCCGCAATAATATCGTCGTTCAACAAGGATACCTGCCGTAGTCCACGCTTGCACGCCCTCCCTTCTCCGCACGCCAAGGTTCGTCCGCCAGTTTCGTTCAGACATCAGAAGCGGACAGCGTTCTCCGCACCGTTGACAAGGGTGCCGATTCGCGGCGATCGAGCGACTGTCAGGTCAGAGAGGGTACCGTAAGTGCAAGGTCGGTGAGTGAGTGGCTTACCATGCATAACGCATTGACGATCAAATGGAGAAGAAGCGCTTGCGATTGTGGTACTGCACGGCTGCGAAGGGAAAATGTAGTGGCCGGCACCCACTTTGGTAATGGCCGGCGCCTACTAATATTGTCTGTAAGGATACGCCTCGAATTCCAATTTCAGGCTGTATAGAACATAAGCGCAGTATTGCCCCCTCAATATATAATATCTATGCACTTCGATATCTATAGAGACGCCGGACAGCGTCCTTTTCGAAGGCGTCCTTTTCGAAAGGCGCGGCGCCTAACTGCCGGTCGTAGGCTCCCTAGGTCGCCGCGAGCTTTAATATAGTTTTGCGCTACCTTCGCAACTCGATTTAGCGATGTAGAGAGAGTCGGGAGAAGGGCAAAGTAGCAAGTATCTCGATAGGTAATCGAAGGTTAAGCTACCTTAGAGATACGATGCGGATATAGTCGATTTCGATAGGCGCCGGCCATTACTAAAGTTGGCGCCGGCCACTACATTTTCCCGGCTGCGAAGAGGTAGACGAGGTTTCAGTACCTCAGTACTGTGGTACGGAAAGAAAAGCATTTGCGATAAGAGGATGCTGCTCTGCTCTTGCTCGTCGATCTGCAAGGTCTCGATGTACATGATGACTCATGAGCAAGAGAGCTTGGAGCTGCAGCTGGAGCTGGAGAGCTTGCCCTGGTCGAATGTGCATGGGTAGCTCAAGGTACCCTTGCGACGTCGCTGGGGTGACAGAAGTCGCTGTACAGTACTGTACTGCATCGCTTCCTGTGCGAGAGGCATGGTATGGAGGGAAGGCAATGGAAAAGCAAGAGAGTGGTATGGAAGCATAGCCCAGTAGTGCCACAGACTCCGGATCAAAAGCATGAAGCAGTGCCTATACCCTAGAAACGATACCGATATCTCGGGTCCAAACGCAGAGTCGAGCATTCGTCGATACCTGCCCAAATTTCGACAACAACAACACCCGAACATTCGATCCGGAGTAAAGGGGCTGCAAAGGAGATAGGCTGGGCGGTGGGCGATGTAGACGGCGACGGTGGTGGAGGTCATAGAATTTGCAATGAGATCGCTCACGCACATGCTATCGTTTCAGCGCGACTCCTGTTGAAGATCTGAGCAAGAACTCTCCTGTCGTAACCGGTCTTCCACTCTGTAGTTGTGACTCTGTATTCTCTTCGAGACATTCATCGTGTGTGCTCCACGGGGTGAAGCCAGGGTATCTTCAACATCAACATTATCAGCCACGATCCTCATCTCATGCCTATACATATCTCTCACATGCCCTCTACAAACCCAACTTCAATCGACTCAATCCCCTCCACCTTTGCCAAAAACAACACAACCACCCACCCCAAAATCCACGGCACCAATCCCAGAACAACCAAGATACCAACCCATCTCATCCACGTCTCCGGCTTCTCCATCCGATCCAGTTTCTTCACTTCCACCTTGCCACTCCCCTTGCCCGCCAACCACGGTGCCGCAACCTCGAGATCACCACAGATCTGCTCCGCCACCAACTTCCCACCCGCCAACACGATCGGCACCCCCGTACCCGGATGCGCACTCGCGCCAACCATGTACAACCCTTTGACATCCTTCCCTGGACGGAACGCGTCAACCACAACCTCCAGCACCCGTCCGGGTACGCCGAGGTGTTTCAACAGCGGATCCAGCACGCCACTTCGTCGGGCGCGCGTGCTGGGTCGGAAACAGAGCACGTTGAAAAAGGAGTGCGAGAGACCGAGGATGGCCCCTTTGTCGAGGTTGAACGCCGTGCGCCAGGTGACCGGGTCGTTGGATTGTTCGTGGATGATGAGGGCGTTGAGGTCGACGCCGGTGCGGGTTTGGATCGTTTTCACAATGGTTTGTCGGGCCAGGGCGATCATGGCGGGCCAATCTTGGTCGAGCGTTGGAGCGATGCCGGTTTGATTTGAGGGAGAGGCGGATTTGATGGTTCCGTTGGTCTTGCCGCTGGAGGAGGTGGAAGGCTGGGCGAAGTGCGAGGCTGCTGCCTCGCCTGTGAGATGTCCGACGGGAACGAGCACGACGACGGTATCTTTTCCTTCGGGAGCGGCGGATGGGTCGACCCGGCTGGGCACGTTGACGTAGAAAGAGGGTTGGTCGGGGATGAGGTGTTTCTTGAAGATGCTGTCGAACGATTCGCGGTAGTCGTCGGCGAGGAAGATGTTGTGAGCTTCCAGTTCGGGGACTTTTCTGTCCAGCGCCCAGTAGAAGCTGATACTGCTACAGCTGCCCGGCCGATCGGAGAGACTCTCGGCGTAGGCGGCTGGTTGGAGGAGGTGGTTGTATGCGTAGACCAGATCCGAGTTGTTGACCACCACGTCCGCTTCGAGGATTTCTCCATTGTCCAGTTCTACACCCGTCGCTCGCGATCCATCTGCTGTCACGCATATCCTTTTCACTGCTGTCTCCAATCTGAACTCCGCGCCTAGTCTGTCGGCGATCCCCACCAATGCCTCCACCACTTTGTGAAACCCTCCGACCGGATACCAGATCCCCTCCGCCAGCTCCGTGTACTGCAGCAAGCTATACGTCCCCGGCGCATCAAACGGACTCATGCCCATGTACATGCTCCCAAAAGTAAACACTCTCCTCAACCTCTCCGTCCAGAAGTATCTACTCGCTCTGGACCAAATGCTCTCAAACGGGTGCAGCGCGATCAAATGCCGGAGGAAGCTCAACCTCATCATGGACAGCAGTGACGTAAAGTTCTTCAACAACACATGCGTAACGCTCAACTCATAGTGCGCATGCGACTCCCTCAGAAATGCAAGATAGCGATCATATCCGTCTTTCCCTTCCCACTTCTCAATCTCCTCTTTCATCACGCTCAGGTCGGTGGACAAGGTAAACTTCTCGCCATCTCCAAAGTGGATGTTGTAATTCGGTTCGCATTTCAACAGATGGACGCCCTCTTGCTCCAATGTCGTGCCCAGATCGGAAAATGTCGCGTGAAAGAGGTGAGGGAGGAGGAGGAGAGAAGGCCCCTGATCGAAGCGATACCCCTCGTGGTGGATGAGACTGCAGCGGCCGCCGGTGAAGGAATTCTTCTCGAGGACCGTGACGGAGAAGCCGGCTGCTGCGAGGCGGGCGGCGGTCGAGACGCCACCCACGCCTGCGCCGATTACAATGGCCTTTTTGCCATGAGATGGAGGGATGGAGGGAGCCATGGAGGCGTGGGGAGAGGCCGACGGAGGTGTGGTGGCGGAAGGTCGTGCATATTGGGACGAATGGTGATGGTGAGATGTTTGGAGTTGCGGAGCCTCGCGGAGCTGCTTCCTGCAGGGCTCCACTTTCACATGTCCATGTCATCGACGCCCTCGCCAGGGTTGGTGACAGGAGAGGAATCTCGCAATACTTGCTGCACATCGAGACTGTACACGCGATTGAATTAAGACGCTAGGTATATGCTCAAAACTATGTGGATATCAAATGCTCTTCGCTCGGGGCCCTCTCAGCGCGTTCCACGCAACCCAAATTCTCTTCCATTTCGGCACCGTTGCTCGTCCTGCTTTGACTTGGTATCCTGGTATCCTCAATTCTCTTCCTATTTGCATGTAGCTCTCCACCGCTACTCTCATTGGCGCTCTGGCTTCTCCGGGTAAGTCCTCGATCGCACCGACGCTGTCCTCGTAGAATGCGAAGGCGCGGTCGAGGAGCTGGCTCCTTATTCCTTCGACTTTCTTCGCGAAAAGGTCATCTTGCGTGGTTGACTCGGCGTTGGCTGCCGTCTTGACCAGGCCATTGATGAAGGATTCTGTGGTGAGTTTCTCCTTCTTTAGCCATGTAGGAGGGACGTAGGACCGCCCAATCTTGGCGTCCACCCCGAGATCGCGGGCGATGTTGGTGTATTGTAATGCAATGCCCATGTTATGTCCGGCCTTCATGAGCCGCGTTGCTTGTGTTGCAGTTGTGTTCCCGCCGTTGTGATGGAGCACGAGCTGGATGCACAGCTCTGCGACTGTTCCTGCTACCCTCGCGCCGTAGAGATCCAGATCATCCTCCGACTTGATGGGCCCGTCGCTCTTCTTGTCAGAGAACGTCAAATCCATCTCGAAGCCTTTCAGGAGGTCGTATAGAGGCTCCTTGTTCAGCAGCTTGGTTGGCAGGAGAAGGAGGGTCAACTTTGCATCGTCCGGGAAGTTTTGCATGGTGAACAAGGTGGCCGGCCCTCGATTGACGTCTCGAGCTGCTATGACATGTCCCTGAGCGGTCTTTGTAGCCGCACTGTAACACAAGTCGACGTACATTTTCAGCTTTTTCACCCAATCGCGAGCCTCCTGCGCGGTCTGCGCATTGTCGATGAGATCGTCAGCCACACGACAAAAGGAGTAGAGGATGATCAGGTCGATTCGAAGCCGGCCTTGGAATGTGCTGCTAGCGAGGTAGAACGAGCGAGACTTGCTCTTCAGCCGGGCAACTGCCTGCTGGAGACCCAGTATCCGATCGTCGTCGTACGTCTGTGCAGGAAGCAGCAGCGCGCGGACCAGAAGTACAGGCGATGGCCAACTCGGTACTTTCGGAAAATGCGCCGGGAAGCAGTTCAGGATCGCAATAGCATTGTCGAATGCGATCAGGCCGAACACGATGAGTGTGTTTGTCAGCAGGAAGAAGATGGCCTCCTCGATCTCCAGTCCAGACCAAAGTTCAACACCCGTCTTTGTTCCTGCTTCTATCACCCATGTACCTCTCTTCAGCGCCAGAGTATCCACGACCCAGAGGTACATCGTCGGCAGTGCGATGGGCACAACGGTGCCTGTCAAGGGTAGCCCAAGGATGAATTGATATGCCAGACTCCACAGCAGGAGCAAGAATGGCAGAGCCCAGACCAGTATCAAGCCGAGATATGTCCTCTCATCATTCGCGCGAATGAAGTCCACGCTGGACTTCACCCCAAGCGCCAGAACAATCTGGCCGGCGACTTTGGCAAATCGCCATGCGCTCCCTCTTTTGTTCTTGCTCTCAAACACGACATATGTCTCTTTCAGCACTGGCTTGCTCAGCAAGAGGTACAGCAGGGTGGTGTTGAAGGTCTGGATGACGAAGAAGAATACCTCCTCGACGGGTATGGAGTGGATCGTATATCCGAGGACGACGTTCGGCGGGTAGCTCCAGATGTTGTTCCGTATTAGGTAGCTGTCCCAGGGGATGGTGGAGGTGACGGCGATGGTGATGAGGAAGAGGATTTTGTACAGGTCGAGGCGGGTGCTCAAGGGGTAGTAAAGGAGGGCGAGGAGGATCGCCGGAGGTATGGTGTAGGTGATGTGCCTGAGGATGAGTATGTAGGTCAGTACTGCGCACGGAGGTGTGGTTGGACGAGATAAGAGAGCGAGGTACACCTACACCAACGCATAATCGTAACCCATGGTTGTCGAAGCCACGCAGTCTGAATCGTGTGTGCTCGCTTGACGCGTTTCAAGGTATTTCTGTGGTTGCTGGGCCCGTCTCTCTCGTCCACGCCATTGTTGCAGATCGATTACCACCTCCTCTTGCTGCTCAGTACACTGCCTGTTCTTTCTCACGAGGCGTCCAAGAACGTCGCAAATGCCAAAAGCAGTGAATGCTCCACGCGAACAGCTCCCAGACAAGGGAACCAACAAACAGCTTGGAGATCCACTCTTCTTCTCCTCCTCCGCGGCAGCTAACAACTCGGGTTCATCTCAACAGCTTCTCGGATGCACTCGGGCTAGGGTTAGGGCTGAGGTCGGATCTCGGCGGGGCAGCCACAGTTTTGTCAGCCAGCCGACGTGAGCCGGCACAGATATCTGACCTCGGACGAAGAAGCGAGTCACATCTTTTGCCGGTGGGGACCTCGACGACTACAGCGTGTGAACGCATCGGAGTAGCCACCGCACCTTCAACTACCAGGGTATTAACAGGGCAGATCCTTCCCGTTTTTACCGCGAAATCTTAGTATAGAGCCGGGAATCGAGCTAGTTAGTAATACGCTTGCTATAAGGCTCAAAACCTTATACTATAGTAG
The DNA here is from genome assembly GCA_026122155.1 of Zymoseptoria crescenta. Classification (NCBI taxonomy): domain Eukaryota; kingdom Fungi; phylum Ascomycota; class Dothideomycetes; order Mycosphaerellales; family Mycosphaerellaceae; genus Zymoseptoria; species Zymoseptoria crescenta. The sequence continues at coordinate 10,470 of JALRMM010000201.1, read as the reverse complement.
CTAGCGTAATTAATAATAGTAAAAGAAGGGCTTAGCCGCTTTTAATAATAGCTATATAGCTTAATATATATATATATATATATAAGAGTAAATTTAATAGTTTTTAAAGTAATAGTAGTATTGTTAGGAATTCTAGTACTAGTTAAATAGCTCTATATATATAGTATTTAATACTAAAGGAGATGTAAGGGATCCTAGTTATAGTATAATAAGGTATAGCCTATATAGATCTATTACCTATATAATTAACTTAAATAAGAGCTAAAGAGAATAAATCTACTAAACCGGGCGCCTAATAGGAGGGCTAGAAACTCCTTTAGTTTTAGTAACTTAGCTATAGTAGTAAGAGTAGTTAGTTATAAGAGTAGTTATAAGAGCAGTAGTATTAGACGTTTCTACTACCTTATTAGACCGCTATTTACTCGAATAACTACCTTAATATACTATAGTATACTCTATATCTAGTTATTAATCTAGAAAGTCTTAATAATAATATATATCTCTATAACTATAAGTCTAAGATTATAGCCGGATAGATAGTTAGTTAGGGCGTCTTATAGTATATTTAATTACCTTCTAAAGGTTCTTAATAGAATTAAGATCTAGTAAGGAAGTTAGCTATTATATAGTAATAAGGCTAAGGTTATATATAATTATTCTTATTTAATAAGCGGTATAGATAGGTATATTATTTTACTAAAACTAAGTAGTACGAAGGAGTTATATAGTAGTAGCTAGATTAAAGGTAGTATTAGCTCTATTAGTTATATAATCGTTTATATATAATATCTCTTTATATACTACTAGTAATACTCTTCAACTATAGGTATTCTTATTAATAGTACTCTGTTAATTATTCTAAATAACTATTAGATCTTTACTGCTAATACTACTAATAATAGCCTATACTATCTAGTAAGGTAGTTTCTAGAAGCGTAGCTATAATATTAATATTATATTATTACTAAACTATACTCGTCTAGCTAGCATATAAATATTATAAGCTAGTACAAGCTATTATAGATAGTACACTTATTAGTCTAGAGGATATTATTCTAGTTATAAATTATCTATTTAGGGTAAAATAGAGCCTATTTAAGATGCTATTATATAGCGTTATTAGTAAGGAAGGGGTAAGTATAAGTAACTCGACGGTAGTAGCTAAAGCGGCGAGTAATACGGCTAATTATTAAGCATAAATATTCGAGTTAAAGATAAACCTTAACTTCCAAGTAGGTTATTCTATATATTACTAACGGCCGAACAGACTACACCTTCACGCGGTGGCCGTCGTAAGTACCTTCTTCGGAAGAGAAACTAAGATAGTCTAGAAGAAACCTCCTCGAAAACCTCTCGAATCCGCCCGGAATCCCTCTCGAAATCCGCCTTAAAACATAAGCTATAGAACGACAGTACGATTCGAACGAATAGCTCTACGCTACGAATAAGAAAGAAGTAGTCTACTCTACCCTATACGCGCACCTCCTCGAAATCCGAACCGAAATCGTATATCCCTTCCTAGAGACTTCGTCTACCTCGAACGAAGTATATATGCACTTTAAAGAGCTAGAACTTAGTGGAATCCATAACTCTACGATCAACCTACGTAGTTGTATGCGCTAGAATGCAGCATACGATTCCACAAAGGCATATTAAGGACAAGAGAAGATAGCGAGTTGGATAGCTACTTTTGTACTACTTTTATACGGCATTTTGCACTACTTTTACACGGCATTTTGCGCTACTTCTACGCTACTTTTCGAATTTATAGCGTGCGTACGAAGCGGAAGGATCCGCTGAAAATTCTACAAAAAGCTTGGCGCGAAAACTCTATAGCCTTAGGCTATAACACTCGTTTAATTTCCTTTGTCTTACGCTGTTTTAAAGTCCTTCGGCAGATTCTGCTTATAGGTTCTGCCCTAGGCACGGGGTTTCCCCTAAGGTCGAAGAATACCGAAAGAATTTAATTGTAAATAGATCTACTGCCTTGCTTACAAGGCCGTCCTACATAGTCTTGGACTCCGAAAGGACGTAAATGGAACAAACAAACAAACAACAAATCTATATATTACTATATTAGTATTATAGAAACGTCTTACTCTACGTATACTTAGTACTTAATTAAGTACTAATTTACGGCTACCCTTAAGGCATTCTTAATAGGTATATAGAGTATATAGCTTATAGTAGACTATCTTAATCGTAGTAAGTACTATCTTTATAGCTCTAGAGATAGATATTATTATCTAGCTAGTATAATTAAAGAGCATTTTAAGATATATACGTATTTAATATAGAAGTACTAAATAGTAGTAAACTATCTTATCTAGTAGTAGTATCTAAATCCGAGCTATTTTAAGTCTAATTCTATACTCTTATCTACCTTATAGTATATCTGCTACTAGAGGTTATCGAACGTAGCTAGCTAGGTAGTTTATAAGTAGAAGCGGTATAATTAGAGAGTCGCTTATTAAGTTAAAAACTATATTAAAGGCTAGTAGTTACTAAAAATAGTTACTAAAGGAGGTATAGTAAGATATATAAGTAGTAGTACCGGGAGTAACTATTATAAGTGGCAACTATAAAGCTAGAGTATTATAGTTATTATCTTTAGTAAGGTCTATATTTACTAGCTACGCTCGTTTGTTCTTAACTATGCGCTAATATACTTAAAATCCTAGCCCCAACTCCTTATATATTAGAGGTAGTGTATTTAGTTTAGCAGTTGTTAGTAAATCTATAATATACTAAGAAGCTAAAGTATACTAGCTTCTACCTATAGGAGGGCCCGCTATATATAGCTAAGAAAGACAATTTTTACTAGCTTAATAAATAATCCTTCTACCTCTTTATAATAATAATAATAGAGCCTTATCTAATACTAGTACTAGTATATAAGGGCGGCGAGAGTAAGGTTATATATAGGAGGATAGGTAAGATAGTAGTATATTAAGTACTAGATTAAATGCTAGTAGGAATATAAGGCGACCCTTACTAGTAGGCTGTAGCTACTATCCTAGCCCTCTCTAGCTCTATCTTCTATTAGCTAGAATAAACTAGCGTAGGAAATAATAGAGAAACTCGCACTAGCGATAGAAGGGCCTCTACGCCGGTAATAGAGGGCCTCTACGCCCGTATAGACGGCCTTTAGGCCTCTCCCGGCGACTAGGCGCCCTTTGCTAGTACATAGAGACATACTTATAGTCGAGGAAAACCTCTCTAGTCTATTCCTCTCTCTATCGAATAGAGTTGTTACTTTCTAAGCTCTCTTCTTTTCGATTCCCGCCTATAACAACTTTTAAGCTGCTTATAAGGAACAAGAATAAGAAGCTAACTTCTTAATTTAAGTAGACGTATTATAGCCCTAGCTCTTACTACTAAACAACTCTAGTAATTTAAGGACTTCTCGCTCGGCTCGAGACCTCTTAGAGACTTCTGTTAACGTAGAACAAGTACTAGCAGGTAGTAGAGATAGTAGTAGATAATAAATAGCTAGAAGATAAACATACTATTAGCTGTATAGTAGACGCCCTCTTATAGAGCCTATATATCTATAATAATATTAATATTAGTAGTAGTATTTATTAGTATATATATAGCATATTAATAACAAAAAAGATAATAAATAAACAATACTAACCTTTTAACTAGCAACTTTCTAGCCTTTTATATTAATAACGTGTTATTATATACTTTTATAATTAAAACTCTAACACCTACTATTAATGTTACGTTCTCGATACGCTCTTATAATACCTCTATAGGCATAATAATTAAGAGCTAGATAAGTTTATAATATAGTAGTCTAATTAAAGACGTAAGGTATAAGAAAAAGCTAATTACGAGACTCTTAGTAATACCTCCTTAAGTATGCTATACTATTAATCTTAATATATAAGCCCCCCCCTAGGTGCGGTCTACTATAAGAAGAAGAGACGGTTAGTATAAGCTAAGGGGCGGTAGCTACTCCTATACGTTTCCACGCTATATAGGTACCGTATTGTTTCGCCTAGATTGAGTTTCAAATCTATATAAGCTAGGTAGGTGCGATGTTATAGAGATGTAGTGTTAATAGATTACTGTAATATAGGGGTAAACTTATAGATTAAGAAAAACTATAATTTTGTAAGGGTTATCCGACTAGCTAACTATATAGAGATAGTAATTTCAAATACCTAAAAGTGTCTGGACCTTAATTCTCTATTTCCCCAGTTATTCCGCAACATCCCCTAGGTCTAGAACCCCCTAATCGACTAATATACGCATTAAAGCGTAATCTACGCTTTTAGGTAATTCTACCTTAAACACGCTAGTATATTAATATACTCCCGAGATCCGTTTATGTTATACTAAACAACCTCTACTCCTCGTCTAAGTTCTCCTCGAATATCTATAGCGCCTTTACTATCTTATTCTCTAACTTTAGGGGGTCTATCTTTAGCAATTCCTCTATAATACTAGCATCTCCTAACTTATTACGAGCGACGGCGTAGTTAATAAGTTTAGCACTAAACATAGGATCCCTCTTACTATTGTCTAACCTAGTCTTTATATACTCGTTAAAGGTTTTCTTTTTCCTTTATACCTTTACTTTACGGCTACTTTAGCAAATTTAAGTTTCGTCTTCTTCGCCGATTCCTTAGTAGTTAGTTAAGGCCCTCTCTTCTATAACTATAATAGGCGTATAACTTAAGCGGCTTTAACAAGCTAATTATAATAGTTCTTGTCGGTAGGAGCAACTAATTCTAGTAGAGTTTTAGCTATTATCTTTGCTTTTAGCACAAACCTATTATCCTTAGTTTGCAGATAGGGCAGTATAATAGCCTTCTTTGCTTTTAGCTTATAAGCTAATTTTAGCTTTAGAGTTGGAACCGGAGTAGCTAGGACCGATTCTCCTTCTTCTTCGGCCTTAATACAAGCGAGTATAGCTTCTACTTTAAGTCTACGTTGTTCTCTACTCTTATAAGCAACTTTGCGCTAATTATGCTTATTTACTATTATTCTTATCGTCTCGGTGTCTAAGTTAACGTTTTCTAGTCCTTTATTTGCCTTCCTATTGTCTTAGGTTAGGGTTACGTAGGTACGGGTATATACCTTTAATATAATAACTGCGGTATATAGATTTATGCTTTTAATAGGCTTATAGTCCAAGTCCTACTCTAACTCTATCTTAGTCTTTAGGTCGCGTCGAACAATATACGCCTCTAAGTGTAGAGTCCTAGATAGTATATCGAAATTAACTTATTAATGCCGTTGTAGATCCTCTTAAAATATATAAGTACGTCGATCTATAGTATGTTTACTACGAACGCTACTAGAGGGTATAGCTTAGCTAAGTATAGCGCCTTAAACTCCCTTAGGCGGACAATTCCCTTTGTAATTATATAGAGGATCGACCCTAACTGCCTATTAGGCTTTTGCTTATTTTCTCCTTTATCGAAATCTGTCTTTCTATTAATAGGCTCTACCTTAATCTTATCTTTCGCGAAGGTCTCGTCTTTAGACGCTAATATCTTCGGATACCTTCCCTCCTTATTTAGGCCGTTAATATAGTCCTAGGTTAATATATAAATTACGTCTTTAGTAGGAGCAAATTAATCTTTTAGACTAGCTATGTCCTTCTTTTCTTTTCGACTTAAATTCCCTCCTCGAGCTTTTTCTCTACGTCCTATCCTCGTCTTTAGAGTCGGTAGAGGCTATAAAGCCTACTTTTTTGCCTTCTTTTTAGCCTTTACTTTTTATTAAGGTATTATTACTAGCATCTTAAACTCTACTTTAACGCTTTTCTAAGCTCTCTATATAATAGGACGGCTTTGTCTTCTTTAAGAAGTTAAGTTTACGTAGCGTTTACTACTTATAGATTGCGGAATAGAGTTAATAAAGTAACTGTCTCCTATGTCTTATTTAGGCTAACGTAATTAGGCCCTATACCTTAAGAGCTCGAGTAAGTGCCGTAGTAGCTTTAGCTGCCTTATTGTCGAGCTATAGTAACAGTTCTAATTCCGTACTTAGAGTTGTCTATATAGGAGTCTCTAGGCAGTAGGGCTCTGTTATAGTATTTAGGTCTAGCTACTAAGGCTTAGACTTATCGTTCGCGTTTAGACCTAGCTACTAAGGCTTAGATTATTTATACGCGGTCGTAGTCGTAGTATTTAGGTCTAACTACTAAAGCTTAGATCCCTCGTTCGGTTTATTCGCGGCGTTGCGCGCTATATATCTTGCCTCTTAAGATAAGGCTAATATAGTAGCTAAGTTAATATCTCTATAGTTACGTAATAAGGTAGTTAAGGAAGCAAAAGAAGTAGTAGTAGAAATAGAAGTGTTTTACTCTCGAAGATTAAGTATAGACTAGTACTTAGATATTCTTATAGGCTACTAAGACTTACGCCGGATAGGCTTATAATAGCTTTTTAGGCTGAAAGTCGCTTCTGAATTTAGATTAGCGTAAAAAGTATAGTAAATTCGTCTTAAAAAGGGAGAATGCGTTGTTTTTCCTATATTTCCCTATATAGATTTGTCCTAGACCGCCTATTAGAGGCGGTAAACGTAATAATTTAAGGTATGTTATAATAGCCTATAATAGCTTCTAATGCTATCGCCTCGTTTTTTTAGTAAAGTAAAGGTAGCTAGGTAGCTGTCCTACCTTTACTCCCGAGATAAGGTTAATTTAGAATAGTAGCGCCGTCCTTACCCCCCTAATCTAGTAAGATAGTTATACGGAGCTGGTTCTAAAAGGCGCGATACCGTTGGACTATAAGTAATTTCGTTGTACCGTCCGCCGGCATTAAGGTAGTTTCGACCTATTTAATATCTAGATCTCCTAATTAGTAGCGTTCGCAAAGCTAGTATTACTATATATCTATATACCTTATCTTCGTGTCTAGCTTTTGTCTATTTACTATAACAATGCGAATCGTTTACTTATTATTGTATAAAAGCCTACCCTTGAGTTTAGATTAAGATTAATAGCTTTAAATGCTCTTTCCTACTATAATATCTCCGTTTCGGCATAGCTAAGTATATAGAGTTCCAACTTAGTCGATAAATTTGTAACGTACGTCTACTTTATAGTTTTCTAGTCTATAATTCCCCTTAAAAGGAAGAAGACTATACCCTCTAAGCTTCTTCGCGTTTCCGTATTGTCTATAAAGGACGCGTCGGACGCTCCGAAGAAGTCTAGGGGCTAAGGTAAGTATGTTAACCTATTATCGTCCTTCCTATAATTTAAGCTTAGGCTCGAACTCTCTAATAGGTACCTAATATAGTAATCGACTTCTTTTAGGTAGTACTCGGCTAGATTAACTAGAAAGTGTAATAGTAACGAGACTATAAAGGCTATATCCGGTCGTATATACATCGTAGCGAAGTTAATTAAGCTAACCTTACTCTATAGCTCCTTAATTATATAGAATTTAGCCTTTTCCTTTATAGGCTCTTAATTAAAGTTATATAGAAGTAGTATATCCGTCCTCTCTGCGTTAACTAAGATATTATACCTCTATGCTACCTTTTTAATATAGGTATTATAGTTAAGCTATATGTTCCTAGACTCTCTATTACGGACAATCTTAATACTATAGAAGTAGTTAATCGGCCCTATTACTCTTATCCCGTATTTAGCTATAAGCTTCTCCTAAATTATCTCGGTATAATCCTTATAATTACGATAAAACGTTAATACGATATTATTAACAAAGAAGAAAATTATAACCTTACTATCTAAGTAGAGATAGTTAATAATCTACTTTAATCCAAGCTCTTTAACTCCTTTACTAAGATCTCCCTACTATAGTACCGGAGACTCCTTAAACCCGTATAAGGCGTAAACGTACTTTAATAATTACTCTTTAACCTAAAATCCGTTAGGAGGTTGTAGAAATATTAGCTTTAGTAACTCCGAGTTAAGGAAGGCGTTAACGGCGTCTATCTATTGTAAAAGGGTATTGTAAGAGTAGTAGTAAAAATTACTTAGTAGAAAAGACTCGATTCGATACCCTTTCGACTCGGGAGGAAATCCCTTCTCCCTATATAGAGGTCCTTAGGCGCAATATAGGCCCGTTTAGGGACCTAGTTACGCGAAGGCATTAATCTAGTCGGAGATTATGCTAATAGGCGTAATATAGGCCCTTTTAGGAACTATGTCGCGCTATTAGGTTCTAGCCCGTCGCTTACTAGGGAGGCACCCGTAATATAGCCCCCCTTCTTACGTAGAGCGTCGCGCTCTAAAAAACCTTATCTAAAGTAAGGATTTACGATCTTTTAGTAGGGATCTTACCTAATGCGTTAATTAAAGGTCTAGTAGGGGCCTAAAAGCGGCGCCGACGTTCTTTTTTCTTTCTCTTTTTTTATTAACCTTAAATCCTAGTATGTACTATATAGGCCTATCCTACCCCTAGACCGGTCTAATAGGCCCCTCCCAAGGGGTATCCAGAGCTATTTTAGCGCTAACGTATATAGCAGTTCCCCTTCTAGCCCTTCCGACCCTATTATTAACCGAAATACCCTATCTAAGCCCTTCTAAGTCCTTCCGAGCCCTTCCGAGCCCTCCCGAGCCCTTCCGAGCCCTAAATAGCCGTACCGCCCTCGATCGGGTCCTAACTTGAGACATTTACCGCTAACGGCATCTTTAAGGGCAACCTATACGTTAACTGCCTTACGAAGGCCTATAATAAGGCTAGTTTAGCTAATTTCGACGTCTTTACGAGGGAATCGCCGGACAAATAGTCTAAAGATAATAGGGACGAGTACTATTTAAAGTATTATAACTATACTAATTGGGATTGTTTTTAGGTATAAGGAGAGTTAGGCAAAAGAGGCTATTCTAGGGCTAACTAGCTTAAAGATGCCTAATATAGTCCGTTCGGACTAAGAAGCCGCTAATAAGCTCCGTATCGTCGCTATTACGCCTAATAGCACCGAGAAGTAGGCCTAAGAGGCAATTACGGCCCATAAGGGCGTATAAATAGGCATTACTAGGTATATATCCCTTAAACAACGCCTTTCGCCCCCTACTAACTACTTTTTAGGAAATACAAGTCCTTTATAGGTGCAAACGGCCTCTATTTGCACTATAGGTAGGCTAAATTTAACTAGAATAGGCTACTTATAATAGGAAAGAAGGAGAAGTAGGAATTAAAGGAGTAAGTAAAGCGGAAGAGGGCGAATATAAGCATTTCGGCCACTTCGTGCCTAAGCGTACCCTACTAACTCCTATAGGGCAAGGATATGCCTAATATCCCCCGTAAGCGTCTTATATTAGCTACTAGATCCGTCGAATAGCGTCTAAGAGCCCGGATTAAGGCCCTTATAGCCGCGTTAGATACTGTTTATGCCCGCGCTAGTAGAAAGAAGGGTAGTAAGGCGTCGATTATAGATAGAGTGCTCCGTCCGAACAACTTTAACCGCTCTAGGGACCTAGAGCCGGAGGATTAATTATATAAGGTGCTTTCTATATCTCTTTTTATCTCTTTTAGCCTCTTTTAGGTCCTTTTCTCGACTAGTAGGCGCGGTAACGCCCGGGTTAGTCTCTTTCTATAGCGTTTTAGCGGTTATAGTAGGTAATGCCCTTAAATAGAATTAACTTAAGTTCTTTAGTCGTATATATATTACTTCGTACGTCTACGGGCCCCGTATAGCCCCTTTCCTCCCCCCTTTAGGTCTTAGATTTTTCCGAAAATAGTAAGGTTAGTAGGATATTTCGAAAATGCCAAGGCATTTTGCTAGTATAGTCCGTGTGTAAGGGGACTTAAACGGGTAGATACTCGAGCTAAATAGCCCTTTCGCGTCGAGTAGTAGGAACATATAATAGTATTAGAACGTAATATATTCTAAAGTATTATCTACGAGGTAGCTAACCTCCTTTCGTACTACCGATACGTCTATTAAACGCTCTTATTACTATAGGGCTGATATTAGCCGCTAGCTCCTATATGTCTTCTAAGGAGGGGTATTCTTTCTAAAAGACGCGGTATATCTATTTTCCGTACTGTTTTTCCCTTTTAAGGATTTTATTAATAATATATACGTCCGGATTCTCTAATTTAATGTCTAGCGGGCCTAGTTAGTCCCTTTTAGTTAGTTTAGACGGCTTTACGTCCTTAGGGAGGGAGATGTAAAACGTTAGGTATATGTTTATTATCTTAGGAAGGTCTAGCGTATACGCCGCGTTATTAACTACCCTCGTAATTCTAAATAGGCCGATATACTTATAGTCGAGCTTCTTAGACGGTCGACCGCTCTTTAAGTAGCGCGTAGATAGGTAGACTTAGTCCCCGACGTTATATGTTTGTAGCGTCTTCCTAATATTATAGTACTCGGCTTATCGTTTTTGCGCTATAAGTAACTATTCCCTAAATTTTTCTATAGTACGATTACGTCACGAAAATCCAAAACGCGAGGCTAGCGAGCGCCTCGCTCGCCTCGCCCGCCTTACCCGCCTCGCGTAAAACACATGTCGCCGAGTGCCTCGCT
>JALRMM010000200.1:54422-66807 GCA_026122155.1 Zymoseptoria crescenta | reverse complement strand
GAGCTCTTACCTTAACTACTCGGTAATCTACCGTATAGCGTCCGTACGATCCTCGGCCGGTACCTACTTTATAAGCCTAAGTTCTTTACGAATTCGTCGTATCGTTCGTACGGTTATCGAGAAGCCGTTGTACCTTATTATATCGGTTGCCTCTTAGTCGGTCGATCGAAGGATAAAGAAGGCGTAAGCAACACGGTAATAGATAGCTTCCGTACGTACTAGCTTACTCGATCCGGTTACCCCCTATAACCTTAGAGCTCGATATAACGTTATTAAACCGAGGTCTACGCCGTAGTTCGTTCGAAGGGTATAGAGAATAGTCGAATAAGTCGCATTAGCGGTATATTGTTAAAGGATAAACTCTCGTAGAGGCTCTAGGTCGTGCCTTAGGGCACTGTTCTAGCGTCCGAGAGCTCTATAAATCGCGGTTTTACTAACGTCTATGCTATAGTCCGTCTAGAGGGCATAGCGGATCGCCTTAACCGAGTTATTAGTAGCATATCGTTCGAGGATAAACTCTCGTAGAGGCTCTAGTTCGTACCTTAGGGCACTATTCTAGCGTCCGAGAGCTCTATAAATTACGGTTTTACTAACGTCTATACTATAGCTCGTCTAGAGGGCGTAGCGGATCGCCTTAACCGAGTTATTAGTAGCATATCGTTCGAGGATAAACGCTCGCACGGACTCTAGGTCGTGCCTTAAGGCACTATTCTATTATCTAAGAGCGTTATAAATCGTAGTTTTGCTAACGTCTATACTATAGTCTATCCGGAGGGCGTGGCGGATCGCCTTAACCGAGGTCTTAGTAGTACGTCGTTCGAGGATAAACGCTCGTAAGGGCTCTAGGTCGTATATATTAGCGATAAGGAAGAAATATAGAGTACGGAGGATCGGAAAACTCTACGAACGGGGGTACGAAGTAGCTACGAACGGTGCCCGGCGGAGGGAGCGACCCCGCTTACTATTAACCTAGTAACTAGCGTTACCCCTACGTTCGAGGCTTATTCGTAGGCTTGTTAGGCGATCGTAACACCCTAGGTATACGAAGTATAGCGTTAAACTCTCGTCTTACCGATGCGTTAAGAATAGAGAGGACACGCCGTCGCTTACCGCTAGTTTATGCTAACCTCTTTACTGCTCTACCTACTTCCTCGTCCTTCGTTCCTTTATCTATTGCTTCTTCGCCTCTATATATAGATATAGAAGGTCGACTACCGTAGGCTAAGGTATATCCGGAGAGCAATATTATCTATCGTAACGTCTTAATCGACTATAAGGGCTATCTAATATATGGAAGATACAACCTATAGCTACTTAAGCGCGTAATAGAGAGCGGTCTACCCGCTGCTCTAGAACTCTCCGCTTAGCTAACGACTTAGCTAACGACCTAGCTACCGAACATACTAACGAACGTGCTAGTAAACACCGAGCCGGATATAGGGATGTAGCTATAGCCTTATAGCGCCCCTCGGTCTTACAACTCCTTTAACTCTATTAGTAACTAGGCTAAGGGCTACCGGCAACTCGGATTTAAGCAATATAACCTTCCTATAATAGTAAGCATCTTAGCGGTAGGCCTACCTATTAGTTACCCCTCCGCCGCTATATATAGGCAACTATCGGCTATACTACGAATAGCTTAGGTTAATAACTTCGGAAAGGTAGTTAGTGCTATACTGCTAATGTAGTAGTAGCAGCAGTAGTAGTAGTAGGGGTCGAGTAGTAGTTATGCTGTCGCGGGTCTATTAAGGGGTAGTAGATAAGGCGGCGGACGAGGCAGCGGACATAGAGGTAGATAAGCCGGCGGTAGTATCGCTAGATACAAAGGCATGCTAGAGGTGTTTAAACAGCGTGTATTATTTAGCGACGAGTTTAAGGAGACGTTCGAGAAGCCGGATAAAGTCTTTAGATAGCTAGATACCTTCGATACGAATAAATAGAATAGACGGCTACTAGGTTAGTACTTAAAGGGCTTCCTTCTTAATCGAGCGAACGTCGTGCTAATGTCGGATCCGGACTAGATAGATTATAGCTTCTTCTCTTACTTCGAACACGGCACGAATACGCTAGTCCGGATATCCGAAGCCGCTACGGATAGGGAGGATATCGAGGACGTAATACTAGTATTTAGTAGAAGCCAGACCCTAGCTAGCAAGGCGCACAAATAGAACATCGTTATCCTTCTTATAAATAGGGAGGCTAAGGGTAATAAGGCGATGTTCGAGCGACTAAGGGTTAAGGCGGAGTATAACTACCGCGCTTAATAAGCGTTAGAGCGTATAAGATCGGAATCGCTAGACCCTAACGTTGCTAGCCTACCTTATCCGATTAACCTTATTAACCCTCCGGCTCTAGGGGATCCTCGTTTCCACGAATATTAATAGTAGGTCGAAGCCGCTCGGTAGGAAGCTATTAGGCCGAAGCTAGCTACGAACTTAGCTAAGAGGCTAGAAGTAATAGAACTACTATCGGGGGAACTAGTCGCTAGACCGAGTAAGGGTAAGGGTAGAGCAATTAAACCGCTAGGCCCGATAACGAACGTATCTACGAATAAGGCTCCGAATAATAAGGAGCTACTACCGCCTCCTTATTAGCTAACGATCGATCTTACTATATTACCGGTACGTTAGGGAGCCGTAGCTATAAAGGACGAGGAGCTAGCGGTAGTAAAGGATAAGGAGCTAGCGGTAGTAAATAATAGCGACGATAAAGGCGAGTATAGCTTCGATAAAGCGGAATTCTTCGTAGATAGGGTATTTAATAATAAACGGTTCGGAGGTAGCGATAGAGAGGCTAATAGGACGCCCCCTCTACTACCTTATTCGTAGGCACGTTCGGACCCACGTTCGCTAGCGTTATTAACCGTGTAACTAAAGTAGAAGAAATAGCGGAAGGCGTCCCTATTACTACCTCCGGCTTTACTAGCTCCGGCTTTACTAGCTCCGGCTTTACTAGCTCCGGCTTTACTAGCTCTACCTCCGGCTTCCGTAGGCCCTCGTAGTAGGAGTAGTAGGCGTATTAGACTGCTAAAGAAGCTAGCTAAGGATACACCGGAGAAGCGTAAACTATAGATATCTTATATATAGTCGTTAAATATAGTCGTTCGTTCTGTGTTAAATTATCTCTACGGTGCCGGCGGCTGTATATAGGGGGTCTAGGGCGCGCATACATATACTAGGACTACTAGCTTTCGTTCTTAGTGTATAGTTAGTGCATTCGAGGTAATATAGACGATTTTAAGGTCTTGCCTTAGGAGAAATGCTAATAAGAGCACGAATAGGTGTAGAATGCACCCGAATGTGCTCACACGGGCATGTCTTGGCGGGATTTCGCGCTAACACGATTTTCGGAAATCGGGAAATGCGGAATTCGACCGGTTGGCCACTCTGGAGCTTCGTCAAGATCCATGCGCGAATCCTTCGGTCAGGATCTCAACACCCATGAGCCCTGTTCGTCCGACCCTCCGTCTTCAAGTTTCATAGTACAATAACCTTTCGCCGCACGACCCTGTCCTGTCCTGTCCTGTCCTGTTTGCCTTTGCCTTTGCCTTTGCCCTCACTCACACGACCATTGCGACACCGAACGACACCTCCGCCCGCGCACTCTGCACGAGAAGCCGTCCAGGCGCCATACCCGCGTGTGCGCCCGTACGCGAACATGACCTCCCTCTTCCGCTTCCCCAAACCTCGAGTAAGATTGCCTGCCTGCACGCGCGCGGACGAAGTACCAAGGCGATGGAAACTGACACATATCGCCGCAACAGTCCTTACTCCACTTCGTCTCCCTCCGTACCGCCTTCGAGTTCATTACCTTCACGCTCCTCATAAACAAAGTCACCGGTGTATACGGGATTCTCGCGCTGTTCACCGGATACGAGCTGAACGCTCTACAACTCACGCACTATGTCTACTCGGTCCTCGTCCTCGTGCTCGGCATCTACCTCATGCCGAGCATAAGACAACCCTCTCGACCGCTTCACAACCTCGCGCTGGCCTGGCTATACGTCCTCGATACGCTGGTGAACGCTGCTTACACGGCAATGTTTGGCACCGCGTGGTTCATGGTTCTGTCGCAGCATCTTCAAGAGCCAGGAAAGGATAGCCCGATCGGAGGCGGCGCGGCGGGTAGTGGGACTATTGACGACACGGCGGGCTTCACGAATCCCGAGGTCAACGCCACAAGCGTAGAAATCACCGTCAAGCCTGCGCCTGGCATGATTCCAGCCCAGCAAGCGGATGCCGTTGCGATCTCACAACCCGGAAGTCTCGCTGGGGCCGTCCTCGAGAGCGACATGATGACTTCTATCGCTCTGCTGGGCATGTTCAGCCTGATTCGCGTCTACTTCTGCATCATCGTAATGAGCTACGCGAGAGGGATCCTGCGTCAGTACGTCGCAAGTACATCAGCGTCCTCAGCTGGCTTCTCGGAGTCAACAAGCACGGATCCGACAATGGCGGAGTCACCTTTTACCTCCGGACGACCAGAGGGACAGGGCTGGAAGGGTGCGCTGGGTCGCCTAATGGTCAAGTTTCCTACGAAGAGGTACTGGCTTGGAAGGGAGGAGTCTGATGGACGGAGTGATTGGGAGCGAGCAACGAGTGGAAGATTTGAGAGCGGAAGGAAGGCGCTCAATATCAAGGTGCCAAATCATGAAATCGGTGTTGGTGAGAGGGAACGACGGGCGAGAAGTGGAACCGGACCGCCACCGCCTCTTGCTCCGGGTAGTCTAGGAAAGAAGATACCGGAGTGAAGGAGAGCATGATTTGGCATGGGGTGGAGACCTGGGGATGATGGGGCACCGTCTGGCTGACGGAGGCGTTCGCATGAGCTCTTCGCGGAGTTTCTCGTGCTACAGTATGGCAAGAGTTGGTTATGGTTTAAAGGCCCATCCGTCGCAGAGCGAGGACGGATATTGAACGCGGTGTACAGGATGATTCTAGATACGTTCACAGCAGTCACAGATCATGCATAATTAATTTTGAGCCTACCAAACCTATCAAGTCTTGCATTATTTCCTCTTTTGCCATGAGGGGATCACAGGCCATGTCTGAGCCCACTGGAATCTACTTTCTGCCATCTGCCCTGCACGCCGGTCGGAAGTATGCGGCCTGTCCAATCTCTACGCCTGTAACTCCGATGCAAACTCGGGCCCATTACCACCCAGACTCGAATCGATAAGCTCATACTATTATGCCTACACTGCTCACTGCTATGTCCTGTACAAGAGATGTCCAACACCAGGAGCATCACCCACTACCTCAAATTAGCAGTTGCATCCTCCTTCGCTCTCCGGTTTCGTCTGGTTAACGTTGACATCGATTGCTGCAGCACCTGTTAGCAGACCGTCTCCGAGTCGATCCTTGACATGTGGTGGAACTCACTATTCGCCGCCGCCTGCTGGCCCTCGCCCTCCATGCCCGGCAGTGCTTGTGCAATCTTCTTGAACAACCCCTTGACATTATGGCCAACCTTCGCACTCGTCTCCACAAACATACATCCCAACCTCTTCGCTTCCTCCTCTCCCTGCTGCGCTGTAACCTCTCTCTTCTCATTCAAATCCGTCTTGTTCCCCACCAGCACAATAATCACATCGTTCCCTCGCTCGCCGCGGACGTCATCCACCCACTTGCGTGTCTGCGCGAAGGACTTTTGCGATGTGACGTCGTACACCACCACGGCGACGCTGGAGTCGCGGATGTAGGAGGGAATGAGGGAGCGAAATCGTTCTTGTCCGGCCGTGTCCCAGAGTTGCAGGCGTACGGTGCGGTCTTCGAGGTACATGGTTTTGCTGAGAAAGTCGATGCCGATGGTCGCTTGGTAGGTGCTGTCGAAGGAGTCGTACATGAATCGCGTTATTAGGGACGTCTTGCCGACTGGGACGGGTCAGCATGGCGATATGATTCTAGATCGTATGTCGTGGGTGTTTTCTCACCTGATTGCTCGCCCAAGAAGACCAACTTGAACTTCTTCAGCGGGTTCGTGTATGAGCCTACGTTTTGGGCCATTGTAGCCGTTCTGTTGGGGCTTGGAGCTGTTTCGGTTGCTTCCTTTCCTTCGTCTGGACTGTCGTGAAATGATGTTCAAGTACGCTTTGGCCTATGCTGTTCTGCTTCTATCCGTGGCTCTCCGGATCCGGCGAAAGGTGGCTTTGAAGTGGTGATTTGTTTTGATCGCGGGCACAAGACTCCCAGTCGCTAGCAAACTCGCGGGTGATATATGTCCAGTATTGAATCGTGCAGTGAGATGTCGGTGTAAGGTATCCTCGTGCGGTGAAAGGAGATGCGATGCGCAAGTGGCTTTCGGTCTTTAGCCCGGCCGCAGTCGACAAGGGGGGGGGGGGGGGGGGGTTCAATTGGACCCTTGTGAGGCGCACTTTGTACCAGCAACAACATGGCAAACACTGAACGCACATGCGCGCGACACAGAATTCATGCGCATCCATGAAGAACATCTCTTCAATACATAAGCCACGTTTGTTGCTTGTCCTCGCAAACTGAATGAAGAACATCCTTCGCCAACCCTCAATCATCCACCATGGGCGCGCTATCAACGGACGCGCCTTCAAACTCGCCGCCGATGTCTGCGCCATCAGTGACGCGTTCAGAAGAAGAAGATCTCGAAGCTCATGACTCAGGCGCAGAAGAAGATCCGCTGCCACCAGGCGCTCCTGTCAGTCTTGTTGAGAAGCGCCGCCTTCAGAAAGCGGTATTCGAGCATTGGATCACCACTCCCGCCTGCCAGGAGGCATTGACACCCAAGCACAATGATGGCAAGACCAAAGGTGTCGAGGACGAAGAGCAGTCTATACACTCGCTCCTGGCGCAACAACAGAAAGGCGTCCAGATTGTGAAGAATCCCCGGGAGTATCAAATCGAGCTCTTTGAACGTGCAAAGAAGGAGAACACAATCGCCGTGCTCGACACAGGCTCAGGCAAGACTCTCATTGCTGTTCTGTTGCTTCGGTGGGTGATTGACAACGAGCTTGAGGAGCGCGCCGCGGGCAAGCCTTCGCGAGTCTCCTTCTTCCTCGTTTCTTCCGTGACTCTTGTCTATCAGCAGTACTCCGTACTGGAGTGCAATCTGGACCACAAAATTGCCCGACTGTGTGGTGCTGACAATGTCGATCGCTTCAGCAAGTTTAGCTGGGAAAAGATTTTCTACGACAACAGGGTCATCGTATGCACCGCTGAGATTCTATTCCAGTGTCTTTCTCGCAGCTACATCAACATGAAACAGATCAACCTGCTCATCTTCGACGAGGCTCACCATGCCAAGCAGAACCACCCATTTGCCAGGTTCCTACCATCCCTTGCCTCATTCACGATCATGCACTGACTATTGCTAGGATCGTGAAAGACTTCTACCTGACTGAGCCAGATACATCAGCACGCCCTCGTGTTTTTGGCATGACGGCAAGCCCGATTGATGCCAAGACTGACGTGGTTCAAGCTGCCACCGAGTTGGAAACACTCCTGGACTGTCGCATCGCTACCACATCGGACATGAGCCTTGCAGAAGCCATCAAGAAACCCAATGAATTGGTGTTGCCTTACGATGCACTTCCGAACACCGGATCGGAGACAATCCTCCTTCAGTCACTCAAAGCACGTTTCGGCCACATTGAGGTCTTCAACAAGATCTTTCACCAAGCAACAGAGATCTCGCGTGTTCTCGGCAGGTGGTGCGCTGACAGTCACCTCGTCGACGCTTTGGGAGCCGACAAGCTTAAGAAGCTAGAAGCCACCGCCGAGAGGCGATTCTATGCTCGAGATCGCAGCCGAGCCGCCGATTCCGAGGAACGCCAAGCTGAACTTGAGCGCCAATTGCAAGAGCTGCGAGATGCGGTTGCATACGTTCAGGAACAAGCTACCACAGCAGGCAGCCTCGCTACCGTTACGGAAGATGATGTCAGCCACAAGGTCTGGTCATTGCGCGGTCATCTGAACAGGCAGTTCGAACGCCCGTCAAACCAGCGGTGCATCGTTTTCGTTGATCAGCGTTACACTGCTCGATTGCTCACTCGCCTGTTCCAAAGAATTGGCTCCAAGCACCTGTGCAGCCAATTCTTGATCGGGCATGGGAGCGGCAACCTCGATGAGGGTTCCTTCACCTTCCGCCAACAGGTCTGGACTTTGCTCAAGTTCAGAAAGGGCGATTTCAACTGCCTCTTCGCGACATCTGTCGCTGAAGAGGGTCTTGATGTTCCGGACTGCAACCTCGTCGTCCGCTTCGACATGTACAAGACGATGATTCAGTATGTCCAGTCTCGCGGTAGGGCTCGGGCTCGCAATGCTACCTTCATTCACATGCTGGAGAGCGGGAACTCCATCCATACGCAGCTCATCAATGAAGTTCAATACCAGGAAGCCGCCATGAGGAGATTCTGTGACCTACTTCCCGCGGATCGCAAGCTGCATGGTGACAAAGATGGACTCGACGAGCTTCTGGAGAAGGAGAAAATCACGCGCACCTACACAGTCCCCACTACTGGAGCCAAGCTGACTTATGGCAATGCTCTGTCGATTCTCGCCCATTTTGTCTCGGCCATCCCTACCGACAGTAACGAGCCTCAACACCCAACATGTGTGATCTCTACCACTGGTCAGAAATTTCTCGCCGAGGTTCTCCTGCCTGGAAACTCTCCCGTTCGCTCCGTGCTCGGCCGACCTGAACAGAGGAAGCAGCTTGCAAAATGTTCCGCTGCTTTCAACGCTTGTCTCGAACTTCGAAAGAAGGAGTATCTCGATGCGCACCTCATGCCGATCTACCAGAAAAAGCTTCCAGCCATGCGGAACGCTCTCCTTGCTACGGGTATGGACAAGACGAAGGGGTTTGCCATGCAGGTGAAGCCCAAGATCTGGGCCCAGCAGCGAGGCACCATACCGAGCCAGCTGTGGGTCACAATCGTCGACTTTCCGCAAGGCTTGGATCGGCCGCACCGATCCTTTGCGATGTTGACGAGAAGTCCGATCATTCAACTGCCAACGTTTCCGGTCTTTCCCGGTGTTGGAAAGTCGAGTGAAGTGTTTTCGGCGAGCCTTACGAAGCCTCTACGATTCTCCGGCCCAGTCCTTGGGAAGCTTACCGCTTTCACGCTGAGAGTCTTTCTGGATGTCTTCAGCAAGACGTACGAAGAGGACGATGCAAAGCTATCTTACTGGTTGGCGCCTGCCACTATCCCACTGCACGCCAACGAGGCAAGCGAGGCTCAGACTCGTTCACTTGATCCCCACAAAGTCATCGACTGGGAACTCGTCGAGACTGTTTTCGCAACTAAGGAATACAAGTGGACACCTGAGATGCCAAACGTTTTTCTCTCCAACAGATTCATCACTGATCCATGGGATGGTAGCCGAAAGTTCTATTCAAAAGCCGTCGACGAGTCACTCAAGCAGACAGACGAGCTTCCTCCCGGCGTCGTACCACCGAAGGCTAAATGGACCGGCAAGACGATCATGGATTACAGCAGCAGATTGTGGAAGAATGCTAGCCAGAAGTCGGTGTGGCAGGACGATCAGCCCGTCATCGAGGCCGAGAAAGTGCTCTTGCGCCGCAACATGCTGGCGTCTCTAGATCAGCATGAGGTTAGCGGAAGCATAAAGGCGTACATATGCCCCGAGCCATTGCGGATCTCCGCCATCCCACCAGAATTGGCGACATCTCTTCTGTTCTGGCCGGCAGTCATCCACCGCATCGAAGCATACCTCATTAGCATGGAGGGTTCTGCATCGGTTGGCGTGGCCTGCGATCCTACCTTCGCCCTCGCTGCATTCACGAAAGACTCCGACAATCAAGGCGAGCACGAGGCGCAAGAGCGAGTCAACTTCCAGCGTGGCATGGGCGAGAACTACGAGCGACTGGAGTTCATCGGCGATACCTTCCTCAAGACCGCGACAACGATATCGACCTATATCCAGAACCCCAACGACAACGAATTCGAGTTCCACGTCCGACGCATGCAGATGTTGTGCAACAAGAATCTCTTCGAGCATGCTCTCCAATACAAGCTTTACGAGTACATCCGGAGCATGGCGTTCAACCGGCGGACCTGGTATCCAGAGGGGATGAAATTGATCGCTGGTACTGGAGTCGTCAAAGGACAAGAGAAAGAAATGTACCACGCCGAGATGACCCATGTGCTTGGCAAGAAGACTATTGCCGACGTCTGTGAGGCTCTCATCGGTGCTGCCTTCCTCACCCACAATCGACCCGATGAGACGTGGGAACCTCATCACTGGGAGCCAGCAATCCAAGCCGTCACTAAGCTGGTGCAGAGTGACGACCACAAGATGCTCACCATGGAAGACTACAAAGCCGCATACCTCATCCCCGAGTACCAAATTGCACACGTCACCGCTGTCCAACGAGATCTCGCCGAGAAGATTCAGCTCGAACACGCGTACAGCTTCAAGTACCCTCGCCTTCTCTGGTCCGCCTTCTCCCACCCGTCCAACCCATACATGCATGCCCAAGTTCCCAACTACCAGCGCCTGGAGTTTCTCGGCGACGCTCTACTCGACCAAGCCAGCATATCCTATCTCTTCTACAAGTTCCCTGCCGCCGACCCGCAATGGCTGACCGAGCACAAGATGGCAATGGTTTCCAATAAGTTCCTCGGTGCCCTTTGTGTCGACATCGGCTTCCACAAGCACCTGCGCCACTCGCACTCCTCACTTGGTAAGCAGGTTCGCGCATACGTCGACGAGCTCGCGGAAGCACGGGAGTCCTCCGGTTCGAACTGTCGCGACTACTGGACCACCGTCTCCGACCCACCGAAGTGCCTGCCAGATATTATCGAGTCTTTCGTCGGCGCCATGTTCATCGACTCCAATTTCAACTTTGCAGAAGTCCAGCGATTCTTCGAAGAGCACGTCAAGTGGTACTTTGAAGACATGTCCATCTACGACACCTTCGCCAACAACCATCCGTGCACGCATCTGCACACACGACTACAGACCGGATTCGGATGCATGGACTACAGGCTAATGGCAAAGGAGTTGCCGAGCTTGGAGAGCGAGAGGCAGGATTTTGTGGCGGTGGTGATGATCCACGATCGGATCGTGGCCTCGAGTGGTGGCAAGAGTGGTCGTTACGCGAAATTGAGGGTGGCGAACAGGGCGCTGGAGGTGCTAGACGGGCTAGCGCCGTTCGAGTTTCGGGAGAAGTTTGGATGTGGGTGCAAGGGAGTACCGGAGGGCAGCGAAGAGGTCGGAGTGAGCGCGGATTGTGGAGCTTGAGACATGATTCTGAGGACATCTTCCAAGAATTGCTGTGTGCGTGGGATAATGATGAAAAGCACGGTGTTTGCGGCTTGATCCTCCTTGGTATTCTGGAGCATGTCATGGTGTCTCAGCGACATGGTTCTCGATGTCAGCGACGAGCCCTTTGGCATCTGCATTGACATAGCGTGCAGCGTACAGCATACAGCGTATCGACGAAACAACGACGAATGCGATCAATTCGCTCATCAAGTTTCGAACAGTCCCATCGTATGAACCACTACCGGCCTTGCTCGGCCAGGGGAAATCACAATCCAGACCATCGTCGGAAATGTCGGGACTCGATGAGGCTGGCCCAAGACCCGGGCATCGGGACTGAATACAAGCTCGCAAGCGGAAGGGTGGCGGAGGAGTGTGCAACGTCGGGGACTGAGTCAATCTTTCCACGCGACCATACATACATACCCGAGAACATGGGTTCGGAATCGAGTGATTGTCGAATGCGAGTGGAAGATGATTGCAGATGTTGTGTTTGCCGGAGAGAGATCGACCCGTTGAATCGTCGTCGGATTCCGGAGATGCAGCTCGAGAATCAAAATATGATAGACGCAGGACGCAGGATGCCTGCTTGCCCAACCGTCCGTCACATCGGCGGTCTTCCTCTTCTCGCACCCGAACCGCAGGGTGTGTATGTCGGGTCGTCTCTATCCGCTCATGCACGTTACACGAGATGAAGTTGTCTGAGCTGAACGGAGGAATGCCCGAGTATAGATTGAGGCTCTCTGATCGACGCGAGATCATCCGAACGGGGGCAATCTCGTCGATGAGCATGATCTTGTGTGGTGAGGCCTTCTGATGATCGATGTTGTCCAAGACTCTCCACGACGTGATCTCCCTCTTTGTCGGATGTTGCACCGATGTGAAATTTAGAGTTTGGACTTTCCAGTGCAAGGAGTTCTGCTTCTCGTCCGAACAGAGAGGATCGATCCATCTTTCTCTTATCGCTCCACCCGCACGGCACCAATCGCAGTCGTCTCCCACGTCTCGGCTGTCCACCACCGTATGCAAGGAATCGTTATTGTCGTCGGCCTCGCGCTGTGGGGGGGGGGGGGGGGGGGGGGGGGGGGGGGGGGGGGGGGGGGGGGGGGGGGGGGGGGGGGGGGGGC